>WBMV01002155.1:984711-1064954 GCA_013396655.1 Campylorhamphus procurvoides | reverse complement strand
TGTGGCCAATAGGTGATGGTGTGTGTGTAATGAGCACCAATAATGTTGGTGCACGTACACTTAGGAAATTTATAAAAGTAGCTGTGTGAAAAAATAAAGGAGGAAGAGAAGAAGTTTCACTTTTATCTATTCGGGATCTTCACCTGCTTTTTATCGAGTCTGTCCCAATGACGATATTTCATGAGCATTTTAGACCTGCACAGCACTTGGGGGGAGGGGGAGAAATCCTTGTTTACTTCATGATTTGTGTTCAAAATGAAAACCAAGAATATGGGAGGCATGTAGGGAATGTAAAATATTGAATAAAACAAAGAACAGTACAATATAAAATTAAAACATTTGCTCTGTTTAATGGATTTAAAGAGAAACATGAGTTCTTTCATGTATAAAAAAGCCCCTGAACTAACAAGAAAAAACCCCAACAACAGAAAAATGAAATGCGCAGGAATTCCTAAAGATTGGCCAGACTTGGCCGGTTTAATTTCTTTTTTTGTCTCATAGGTGTTTCACTAGTGCTCAGTGTGTTTCAGGAGGACCAGCCTAGCCCAGCTCAGCATCAGATTTTAGAAAGCCTCTTTATAAATTTAAAATATGCTTTGGGTTTGATCTCAATGAGAAATAAGTTAAAAAAAAAATCAATATAATCTGAAGTAATATAAAAGCAAATGGAGTGAATCAGATCAGTGAGCTGGCAATCCTCAAAAAGGCACAAGTGATTTGCAGGAACACATGGTTACAGAAAAGTTGAACATTATCTTCCTTTGTGTCCAAAACAGCCTCCGTGCCTGCCCAAGTCCAATGCCCTGACTCAGTTCCTTTATATATTCTGCACCAGGAAGGTTTAAAGTTTGACCCCAAAACTATTTATTTGTAGTTATTTGATCTTACATGGTATTTTGATTTACAGTGATATTGAAGTCACAACACAAGCACAATATACAATTACAACACAGTTCAATGATAATACAAATCAATTCTCATTACCAGTCTTTATATGCTCATCATCATGACACAGGACTTTTCTTTGTTAGTTACTTAGTTTTTATACACTATTATTGAGCTAAGCCAAGTATAGGCTCCCTCCATGCTGGTCTGGATGGCTCTTTCAATGAACTGGGGCAAAAACATTTGCACAATCAGTGGAGCCACTTAAATGAGCTGGTTAATCTAAAAGGCCAACCTCTGGTCTCCTTTCTTTTGAGGTAAGTTGAAGGTGGGTTATTGTTGTTTTGCTTGGTTAGGGTGTTCTTCTGTTGTTTGTTTTTTCGTTGATTGATTGATTTTGTTGGGTTTTGTTTGTTTGGGTGGTTTTTTGGCATTCTTTTGTGAAGGTGGTTTGGGGTCTTTTTGCAGCAGGTGTGGTCAGTGACACTCTACTTTCCTCCCCGAGCACATCACACTTGCACATCTTAACTGCACTGCAGGAGATTATTGACTGGTCACTGAGCTGCCTGGATCCTCTAACCTGCCTACTCTCACCTCCTCCTCCTCTGCCCTTAATTCACCTCCTCCTTTCTCAGGCACCTGTCCACCTTGACTTGCAATCTCAATACCCTGCAGAGCAGAAGAGAGTACAGCTCCACGTGGCCTGTACAGCCCTCAGCCACGTGCTGCTTTACTGCTGGCAGATACACCAGAAACTCTCTGAAACCCTCTCAAATATCCCAGGAAAATACAGCCAGCCTTATAAGTAGCCAGCCCAGGATGGACGCAGGACAAAAAGTGTGTGAGAAGTACAAAGCACTGACTGTGTCACCCTTCCATCTCCAGCACCAACACAATCCACTTAAATCACATCCAGCCTTTCAGGCATTATGATGCATTTCCACAATCACTTAAACGGGGTCATTTGGGGTCTGACCAAAGCAAAGGGAGATGAAGCCAAACATTATACTTCAAGTTTCTCTCTGTTGGCATATCACACACCTAGACTTGGGTTGGTTCAGTCAGTGCCCATAGACACTGCAATTGTTTAAAAATTATGCCAGCAGGCAAGCTACCAACACCTGTCTGCCCATATCCTGAATTCAGGACATCTGCAAAATAGTCATATAGCAACATATTACAGAAACTAAAACTTTTACTAAATAATTGTAATAACATCATGCTTGTGGTCAGTCTCATTATAATAAGCTGTGCGTTCACAACAAAAATTAAACAGCATTCAAACTGACTAATTTTTAAAGTGACATTTTAAAGTGAAAACAAAGATTCAGAGGACTCCAAGAATCATACTTCAGATAATCCATAGCTGGGCTGCCACATACAGCAAATTTTGTCAGGTAAAGTTTTCCCAGATTTAGGCCAATGACATCAATTTTTACAACACATCAACATTTGTCTGATATTTCTACCAGTAGACTTACAGTGGACAATCTACGCCTCAATTTATCTATGAGATATTAGGAAATATTTAATCCCATATTTTAAGAATTAAATATTTCATTAGACTCATAGCAAGTCCTTTAAAATACAAAGCTACAGAATCATTTTGAGGCTGAGAAGATGGTAGCTTCCTTGCAAAGAAGTTGAGTTTGTTTCTTCCATTAGGGGAAGAATGAAAACATTACTCATAATGCTATTTGAGAGATGTGGCCCCCTGAAAACATAGTGGGTTATTTCAAGTGCTGGTTTCTGCTCCCTGTGACCCTAAGCCAAAGCTGCACAGTGCTGGCCATGGAGTGCTCAGCATTTTTGCTTTCCAAGGATTATTTACCTTGTTGCTTAGGAAACAAAAATAATATCCCACAAAACTAACCTTTGTTATCTCCTCCCAAAAATGTTTGCCAATGCAGCCAAGAGCTTTTATAACAACTTTGATCTCTGCACTATATTTATCCCATACAGCACCTTACAGCCTCTGGTCTTAGAGCTGCACAAGCTTCTTATAATTGTCTCACTTCACATACAACATTTTTGTACTTCTATATTTTGTACATGACATGGATGTGTTATCCTCATTACTGTCACACAGCTGTTTGCCCAGCTTAGTACTAAAGAATTAACTCCTTACTAAAGGGTTACCTGGACACCATCTGTGGATATTAAAAGTGCAGAGTTTCCAGCCCACTTCAGTGCGGCTAGAAATAACTCAGTATCTTGTAAACCTAAATCCCTTAACCGTGAACTAAAATGCTCTGTTCCCAAATGCCTGTCAGCTGAATTCCATTAAAATCACAACAGTATCTTTAAAAGAAAGAAACTTCTCTACAAGCAATTTTTTACAGAAGCAACTTTGAGTCCAAATAATCACAATGCAGTAAGAAATTCCACCAATATGTTATAGACAAGTCATTAGGACCCTCACAACAATTTTAAAAGTCTGCAAAACACACAACAACAGCTATTCAGAAAGGTTCTGAATTACACCAAATCAAAAAACAAAATCAGTGAATACTAAAGGGTGTTAGGAGTAGCCAGCAAGCTGGAAGGACAAAAATCTGAAAAAAAGATTTGAAGAGGTCTTATGGAAAAATGCTTCTTATAGTCCATCATATCTTAAAAGATTATTTCCTCAGAATAAAGTATGACCTTTTTTTATTTTACAGCATATCTTATTATATCATACCATAATCTACTTCTGTTCACTTTCAAAAATGCTAGTTATTTTAAAAGACAGCTTTGCAAGAGTATTTAATGTGCTTATATTGCTCAATGTATACTCAGTATAAACATTGTCAGCTCATATGGCAGACAAAGTGCAGCTCTTACGTTCCAGTTTAGTAAGAGGCTCTTTTTTGGGGTTTATCTGAAAGAGCCAGTGAGAAAGATGTAGATTCAAATTCAGATGAAATTACATGAAATAACTTAGTGACAAATTAGACATTTGGTGACACAAGTATTCCAAGATTTGGTCTAGATTGTGATAAATCAGTAACATAGAAAGACTTGGGCTACAAGAAAGAATTGATGTTCAGACCTTTTCCCGTTTCTGCTCTGTGTCTTCACAGCAGGCATTTTGGGGGCTTAAAAGTCTCTCTGACCACATTTGTTCTAAATTCCTCACGAGTCAAAAATGCTGTATTCACCATTGAGTAATTGTGAGCTATTCTGCAGCTATCTACTCTGATAAATGGCATGTCCTGGATACACCTCCAAGACAAAGCTTGTGTTAAGTCATCTGAAACCAATGGTACTGGTATTCAACAGGGGTAGCTGGGAGCTCCATAGAAATTGCAGTTTCCACAAAGTGGAGATTCTTACATGGTACCCCTTTGAACTGATTACTGTATGTGGATAAATATAGCACCAAAGCCCACAGTGGAAATTCAGTGTAACAAATGATACAGAATAAGACAGAGACAACAAAACTATAGATATTGGGGATGCAGTATCTGCAGTGCACATGAGGTACTAGGAAGTTGAACACAGAGTAAGATCAAATTAAACCATACCTAAAGCACTTTAATTTGAATTCAGCAAACTGGACTTCGCTGGCTTTTCAGATTTTCTACCTGGTCAAGGTCAAAATTTTGATACAAATTTGAGAATTAAAGAATTTGAAATACTGAAACTTCCAGCAAAAACAAAGCCCAGGGCTTTTAATTTACTATACTTTAAATAACTAGACACACTGCACATAAGACTTGAATAAATAAGCTGTTGCAGAACAGATTCAGTGCTTATAAATAATTGTGAATGCTAGGGCTTTTAGGGGGTTTTTTGGCCCCCTGGATTGAGATGCATAACAGCTCCAAAATATCTGCCCTGCAGAAAGAGAAACAGCATGCAACAGGGTCACAAAGCAGAAGAAGAATCTGAAGAAGGTCTTGATCATACCAAACTAAACAAGCACTTCAAGTCTAAAGACTGCTGCTACAGCCTTCAGGCAAGGTCTGACAACTATTGGCCAGGAGAAGGTGGAAGCAAACTGGGAAGAGATACACATACAGGTTCAAAGACAGTCCAAGACAGCTATAGCCCACAATATTTTGTTATTTATTCTTTTAACAAAACTACTCATTTCCTGGTGCACCTGTAGGAGCAATAATCTTCATTAATCAACTGGAGGTATCACCAGTTGGCATAGCAATGAAAAGCCCATGGGCTTTTACCTGAAAATTTGAGCACCTGGGAAATCTTCAGTTTATTTCCATTTCAAACAGCAAATTAAGTTGTTTTGTATCTCATTTCAAGGCTATGATTTCAAAGCTAAAACCCAGGAAACAACAACCAATTTTGTCAACTATTATAAATCATGACATCAATAACAAACATGAATGTAAACACGTTCTAATACAACATATTCCTTCACATTGGCTGTGACCATCACAGGAAGAAGGGGACAGTGCCATGTGGCACTGAAAGTACTGCAGATATCTTTCCTAATTTTGCCTTTCTTCTGGGAAATTTTCTATAAGAGTACAAACTAATACTATTTCCCACACACTGATGTCACTGAGATGCAAATGGACCATTGGAAAGATAGTTACATGCACGGATGATTTATCAGGCTTTTGTACTCTTCATGGGAAAAGCTCCTTCACAATGATTTTCTTGGCACAAAGAGTCATGTAATAATAGACATGAGCAAACCTCTTTTCAGTTCAACAAATCTCCAAACAAGCCAATTTTTCCCATTTTAGAAAAATCCTCCACATTTGAATATTACGTGCCTGAGTAACATGACAACCACCTACTTTAACTAACACTTACTTTGATGCTTGGCTTTGACTGAGCCTTCCCAAAGAAGACAATTTTCCCCTGTTGAGCTATTCACCTGGGAGGACGGGGAGGGGGTGGCAGATGGGAAGAAGGCAGGGGAAATCTGAGAAAACCACCTAACTAGAGAAAAGTCTTAGATTTCCTTCCATCAATGGCAGTATTCTATGTGCATGTGTTATGGGGATGAGAAAATTTTTGTACACTGTTCACTTAATTTAAACTTAGACTGACAATGATCAAAATAGAATTTTTTCTCCTTGTTGTCCAGACAGTTCTATTTCTTAAGTTTATGTTGGTAGAGTAATTCCACTTGGGTAAATAAGAACCAAAAGAAAAAAAAATAAAAATTTCAGTATGGCTGCCAGAAATTACATCTCCTCTTATTTTGATTGTGTTACATTTTTAGTGGGTCACATTTGGAGACAAAAGGTACAACACAAGTCACATAGGTATATTTGTTTCTTGAAAGATTAAAATAAACCCTGAATTACTTTTTCCTAAATGAAGACACCAACAAGAAAAACAATCTCAATGTTTTAGAAAGCCCTGCCATCTTTGAGTCAGTGTCATGTGGTAATACACTCTAGGCTTCACAACAAACTGGTGTGAATTAGTAGTTTAAAGAAATACATGTAATTAAGCAGTAAATTATTCATACGGCAATGAACAGCTGCTCTGTAGGATCCAAGACATGATCCGTGATATTTATAGAACTATTATGCTTAGTCCTGTTTAAACAACTGGTAAACATTGCAAGTGAAAAGAATATTAGAAAGCAAAAAAAAAAAAAAAAAAGACCACATGTGAGAATCCCAGACAAACCTCTCTCAAAATAGAAAGGTCTCATTCACCTACGTTCTAGGAAATATTACCAAGAGTTTGCTTTTTCAGTTTTGGATAACAGCTATAACAATATTGCTAAATTAGAATGTTTTTTAATATTTGATCCAGAACAGAGACAAATGATACAGCAGGAGTAATCCACCTCATAAGCAGCATGAAAATCAGGATACAAAAAAGCTTTTGATGAATGAAATTTGCAATACTGTTAGCAGCTGTGTTTTGCCTTCATTCTATAAAGATGACTTTGGCAGAGACTAATCTAATAAAACATCACACATGATATCTGTTTATCTTCCAATTTTTAGAGAGTAAAGCTTCAAAGCTTTCACTGTCTTAACTCAAGTTTTCTTCCTTTTGGTTAAGTGTTCGTAGATAAAATATGAGTTTGTATGCTTAGAAATATTTTCTAAATTATTTACTTCATAATATTGGCCAAGCTAATGTCTAGATTTTACATCTTATATTAGCTATATAATGCTTTTATGTTACAAAAACATCACCTGATTTTGAATGACTTTTTTTTAATGTGGTAATATATAACAAATTTATTGTTTGTCATAGGGCTAAAGTAATTTTTTTTAAATTTAATATTCCACATATATTCCTAAAAAAGTCTATCAGTTCTTTTAATTTCATTTTAATTTTTAAGTCAAATGAAAAAGTGAATTTTGAGAACTTAATCAAAACAAGGTTTCAGTCAGAGCATGTTCTGATGATGTAACAGTGCATTGAGGGGAAAAAAGTAAAGCTATAGCAATTTTCTTCTAAAAATATTTTCAAAAAGGTTGTTAAGCAACTTATAAGAGGTTTTCAAATAGTATAAAATTATGACAAATTGTTAAAATTATGAAATTTTCATACAAATCTTAGTATCTTCACAATAATTGCTTGAGACATCACTGTATAAAGATGATTATTCTTACAAAAGTATCCTAAATGTCTCTATGAAAATGTTCGTGGTAAGTAAATTAGGATAATTTGACTATATCAGAGCTAACTTCTATATCACTTTAATTTCACAGACCAGACGTCATGACTGGAAAAAGAACCCTTGGTAACCCTTTACATAAAACACCTATTTATCTGCTCTAAGCTTTTTCTTTGTTCTGCTACATCTGACACTAAATTCATATTTTTTTCTACTGGTATGAGGATGGCAACATTGGCATTGATGAATGAAGACATTAAAACTGACATGAAATAATCCTGTCTGCTCTTCTTTTCAGACTTTCTACTACAGTGAATTCCTACATTTTCCCTTTCTCGAATGCTTTAATTTATTTACATTTGATAAACAAATTCAAAGATTATTCACATGTAAATTAGACACTGTTTACTCAATTCTGATATATGCCCAGATTTTGCCAGCTTTGATCACACTGAAAACTATCTATAATTATTTCCACTGATAGGAACATGACTAAGGGACAGAATATGGGTTCCAGAGGTTATTAATACACTTAATTTCTGTCAGAGACATTAAATGTATCAATTTTTTAGCCATATTTTGAACTTTTAGAGTCAGATTTCTGCTAAATGGGTATGAACACAGACTCAAGCTGGAGTAAATTTGATACAAAATCATTTTCAGAACCCTCTTTACCAGTCAAACAACGTAGCCTCCAGTGGAGGAGAGAAGCATCTCAGGAAAAGGGCATGCATATTTACCAGCTGAAAGTATTTAATCTCAAACTATGGCAAGAAAACTTGCTTGAGAACACAAAGAGCCAGCATGCAACACAAAGAGTACAATTCAAAAGATACCATCCAAATCCAACCAGAATACATACTGAAAACTTCTGACAGTGAAATCTGCATCCACAACCACATTCACAGAGGTAGATACAGGAAAAATTGCTGGTACTTCCCAGTCATGTCTCAGACAAGAACACCCCTTGCATTTGTACACTTTAATACTCTGCTTTCTTTACTAGAAGGAAACTACAATCGGTTAAGAAAGAATGAGATGGGTCAGTGTGCACTGTACACACCCAACCTACCCTTGCCTGCCCTTGTGGCTTTTGCCACTAGACATGAAAAAGGAGATTCCCCTACTTAACAGGATTTCAAGCAGTATTGGTGTTACCCATCCATACTGTAAAACCCAGCTGAAGACATAGGAACCAGAGCAACAAGCATTTGTCACACTGATCAAAGATACAACTGTCGGGTCAACAGTTTTCTTATTCCCTTCATATACCCTTTTCCTCCCTCCCCTGGGTTTTGCATTTAAGGAGCAGAAAACATGGGATTTGGGGCAGCCCAAAGTTTTGCTTCTTGTATCAGACATATCAGACAGAGACCAGTGGCTGACAAGGTACAGAAAAGCTTGCAATATAGATACCAATTCAGAATCTATAAAACACAGTTAGCCTGAATGCCTCCTGGGATCTGTGTGTCTCCTCTTCAGAGTCTTGTCCCCTCTAAGACATGGGTATGTTAGTGGCTCAGCTGGGCTCAAAATAGGTAAAGCAACCCAAAACTGAAATAGATAAGGGGAGAATGAGGCTTGATTTCACTTTTAATTTCATCTTTCTCCTTGCTTGCTTCTTATACAGTCTACCCTGAAGTGCTAATAAAGGACAAAATCTTTTAATCTCATCAATAGGATCAACATTAGGACTCCAAAAAGCGTGGCAACTAAATGTTTACCATGACCCAGCTACGAAGATCTGCTGTTTCCTCAGATTTAGGAAGCTGAACTGAAGCAGTTCTAACTACTAATCTTCTCATACAATTTCTGTCATCAAATTTTGTTAGTAGCCACTGCACAAGCACTCACCATCTGGCCCCATATTTAGGCAAGAGAAGGTTAGCACTTGGCATTTTTTTGCAGGAGACTCTTGGTGAGAGCAGATCAAACTAGCACCTCACTCCATGCACCTGCAAGAAGGTTTGTGAGCTTGAAAACCAAAGTAAAAAACCAGTCTGCTAATTGTGATGCAGATTCAGAAGGATTTAGCTAGCCTGAAATTATCTGGGTATTTATAATGCATTTATAAATGTAAGTTTTGAGTTCTGCCAATCAACTAAGAACACTCTTGCGTAGCAGAAAGCAAGCAGCCAAAATTTCTGTGGGAATAAGATAGCAGATAAGAGACAAAGTGAAATAACCTCCAAATGCTTCCCTTCCTTCTCATTAGAGACGCATCTAACACATGGGCTGGCCTGAATGTTCCCTGATTATGAATGAAAAGACAAAATATAAAAGAAACTAAGATTATAGAAGCCATAATACTGTTGTCTTGGGATAACTACTCAAATTAATCCACCATCTGTGCCAAATCTTCTGTCCTTTTCCCCTTACTAAATAAAGCTTTATTCAGCTTCTGTAAGGCTTAGCATATTGAATAACAACATAGATGTTTAGCTGCTCTGTCTGGACCCTAGAAAGTGAAAACCTCCAAAACTTGTTCATACTGGCATTATTTTCTCCTCCAGACTTTTTTTTTTTTTGTTAAGTCCAGGTTTTATAAAATTATATTTCTGAGACAATGTAATAGCAACACTGAGGGGCAAAAGAAGGAGGAGCAGAACTGTTTTAACACAAAGAATTTAGTAAGTTATAGCAAGACTAGGCAGTTCAAAGCTGGCCATATCCCTGGCTTTCACAAGCACAGAGACACTGAGTTCCTGAACAAGCTTCTTTTCACATGCTTCTCTTTCATTGTAACATTTTAAGCAGATCTGCTCTGATATGTTCAAATAGAAATTTTTCATTCAAAACCATCAGCAGGTGAAACTATGAATTTTCATGAACGCTTTTGTGAAATCTTTAAGAACCTCTAGCATTAAAAACCAGAAGTTAGGTCTAACTTCAGGATAGACATGGGCATTGTAGTGCAAAGTTCTCCTCAGCTACAGAAGACTCAGTAGCTGATTTCTTACTTTGCCACATTTAGTCACAATAGGAGCTTGTAGAGAGTTCATGTCTTTAAATGAAGAAAACTGATAAAATATACTATAAACATTAAAAAAAAAGAAATAAAGCAAATCACAGAACTATTCACAGGATGCAAAACAAGGTTGCTTTCATGTCCTAATCACAGTCTTGGAAGCAGCTTCTGTACAGAAATGAGAAGCAAGTTGCCAGCTGCATAGAGATGCAGAAATATATCCTGACCCTCATTTATTTAGTCACACACAAGAAAAGAAAAAGTGGGTGAGAATTTTGCCCTCCATACGTTTTATTCTTTTGTCATCTTTAAGCCATAACTCCCACTGCATGTTAATGGACACAAAGGAATCCTGTCAATCCTGACATTAGTGCAGCAGTGAGTAGGATGAAAAGTAGTGGCACTTGCAGCTGTGGGAATAGAAGCCCCAGGTGAGTCAGAAGCCAGCACAAGCATTATCTCTAAGGCACACAAAGTATCTGGTCACACAGGGTGGCTGAAACCTTTGTCTGAATTCAGAGTCTACAGCTTCCTCACGAGGGGAAGAAGAGGGTCAGGCACTGATCTCTTCTCTCTGGTAATCAATGACAGGACCAGAGGGAACAGCATGAAATTGTGTCAGGAGAGGTTTAGGTTGGGTATCAGGAAAAGGTTCTTCACCCAGAGGGTGGCTGGGCACTGGAACAGGCTCCCCAGGGCAGTGGTTACAGCACCAAGCCTTTCTGAGTACAAGAAGTGTTTGAACAATTCTCTCAGGCACTTGGTGTGGCTCTTGGGGTGTCCTGTACAGGGCAAGGAGTTGGACTTTGGTGATCCTCATGTGCTTCTCTTCAGAATATTCTATGATTACATGATTCTGAGTGTACTATAGCCTCATGCTTCTCCTGCCTGCCCATGAAAGTCAACCAGCCCTAAAACACGTTTAAGAGGCAAAAGTCCTGGAGCAGTGCAATAGAAAAAGGGGTAAAAGGGACACAGTACACCTGCTGTCCCAAGGCTGCAGAATGACACACTAAAACAGGCACTTACATAACACATCCACAGGCAAATAGTCAAAGAATAGGTTTATTTCCCATTTTACAAGGTCTTGAGCCTAGCAAGGATCTTGAATAGCACAGCAATAGGATGCCCCACCCCCAAAATCACTCACTATTGGTGTCTGCAAGTTGGAACTATGAATGAAAAGGATATTTCTGGGCATTAAAAATCAAAATAATATCTGAAATAAGGAAACAGGTATTCTCTCAGCTCAGCTCGAAAGAGAGATAAAGACACTGCAAAGATGAAACAATAATTTCCCCAAGGCTTGGCCTTGTTCTCTAGAGGCTTTCAGTTAATTCATGTGAAAGTGAACTCCTGCAGAGACATCATCACTGGTTGCACTGCTCCCTGAGGAGTTACCAAGCACTTATATGACAGAGTGTTTCCCAAACAAGCCATCATTTTCTTGATCAACATGTTTTAATAATCAATGTTTCTTATTAGCCAATATATCACTTAAAGATAACACAGCAATTAAGGATGCTAGTGGGTAAGTGAAGCTTAACCCATCTGTACTAACAAGAGGATTGGCAGCAGCATCTGACTGGTCTTTTCTAAGTCTTTTGAATACAGGAGCTTGTCACACCCTGTGGATATGCTTCTATAAGTCTCACAGCATATCCAGCCTCTGAGATATTTGAAGGCTGACACGAACACCTTGGATTCTCTGACTCACCTCTGGAGGATATCAGATTGCTTCTGGCAAATGAAATGTGTTTCTGCCACAGTGGACCTCCCAAAAAGATACTATCAACAGAACAGCGTCAGGCAAACACTTTTGCATGTGGTCTGAGCAAAACAAATCAACAGTGCTGGCAACTTTGCAGCTGATTCCACACATGTTCATGTTCTATTAGTTAACAGCATCAGAACAGGAATGAGGACCGGTAAGCTCTAAACATTTTCATTCCCCAAAGCATCACAGCTAGCAACTGAAAGTACTTTTAATTACAACTGCTATAATGAAGCAACTTATTTTGTATCACTGTACTTTTGGATTTCACTGCACTCAAAGCACAGGAATAACTTCAGAATTTCTATGAGAGGAGTCTTCTGAGCAAGAGTGACCCTGATTTACCTCATATATGAAAAACACATTGCTACAGGATTAGCTCATAGTTCAGCATTCACAAAACCCTGGTCAGAGGATCCTTGCAGCACCTAACAAACCAGCTAATGCTCCACAGGCAAGAGGAGCCCCTCAGTGGTATTACTTGCATGGTTTCAAAACGAACAGAAAAATCTTAAAACATTAAGACAATGATTATTCACTTTTACATTGATGAATGCCTGACAGGACTTAAATACCTTTAAGTCACTGGCTACTATAATTTGAGCTTGTTGATGTTTCAGTTTTAAGACATGTAAAACCTCTTCTAACAATGAAAGGATCATGGCATAGTACTTAAAATAGCTTTAATTCAAAGGGTTTGTTTCAAGGAGAGCACAAGTAGAACAGCAGGTGAGTTATGGTACAAAAATCAGCCTGGGACATCAAGTGAATTTCAAAGTAATGAAATGAATTAGGCATGTTGACAGATGGAAGCAAGATATGCATCAGTCTGTTAATTGTGCAAGTCTGTCAATGACTTCATCAAGTTTAATCTGTTTAGTTGCCACCCTCTATAGCTTCTGTGACAAGACCACCCCATCTGTCTGGAATTATCAGACACATCCTCTCTTTTCTAAGTGGGTGCAGCTTGATCAGACAAGCAACAACTGTCAAGGAGAGCTTCAGGTTATTTCTGTGACAGATTCCAAGAGAAGTGATTTTCAAGGAGACAAAAAACTAATAATGACAGAGCTTTAAATGCCACAGAAATGCAGCAGAGCCAAATTGCCAGGTACAGCTGTAATGAACAGATAGTAAAACAACTGCACAATTAGACTGCTTTGTTCACAGCAGCCTGCAAGATGTTGTGTTTTGGATTTGTGTCTAAACCACTCTGGATACACACCAGTGTGCTGCTATTGCTGAGCAGTGCATGCACAGCATGAAGGGACCTTGGGGCTGGTTTTCTTAGGTTAGGTTTTCCCCTTCCACTCTTCCCCCAGTGATGCAGGAAGTTGGAAGGGAACACAACTAGGAGAGCTGACCTGAACTGACCAGAGGGAGGGATATCCCATACTGTATATTGTGCTCAGCAAATAAAGCTCAGGGAAACGAAGGGAAAAGAAACATTTGTGGTTATGATCTTTATCCTCTCAAGCCGCCATCACATGTGCTGAGGCATTGCTTACCAGCAAGGACCTGCTAATGGGAAGCAATGAACGAATTCTTTGATTTGTTTGCATCCAGCTTTGTTTGAGTTATTAAACTGCCTTCACTTTGACCCTCGAGTTTCGTTTTCTTTTGCTCTTCTAACTTTTTACCCTATCCTGCTGTAGGGAATGAGTGAGCTACTCGGTGAGAGCTCGGCTGCTAGCTGGGGTCAACCCACCCCATTAATTTAGTATAAAAATAGAAGTAGCTTGAGTTCCACTATCAGTAGATGGGCATCTTCTGGCTGGAGTGCTCACTAAATACCTACTTTTGGGTTTTTTCCTGCTAAATTCTTATTTAAATATGCAGAAAGCACAACAGCAGCAATGCTAATGCAAATGTGTATACCCTGTAATTATAACAGACTATAAGAGAATACATAGTCTTCACAAACAATACAAAGTATTGATTTAAAAGCATTTGGATTCAGAAGCATGCAGGTTCACAGTCACAACATTTGTAACAAGTATATTGGGAAGGAGCTCATATTTCCACTAGAAAAAACTTTGAACAGAAACTAACACAAGGCTCTAATTGCTAATTCTCAAGATCAAAACTGAGATTAGCTTCAAACAAACATTTTTAACCTAGACAAAACACTCTTCAAACATGAGCTACAATTTTCAAAGGTTATCCTCTTTAAAGGTTATGCTTCTGAGAAAAATTGGGCCACACAACCTTTTAACAGAGGCACGGGAGTACCAAAAGCTTTTGGGTATTGCTGTGATGCCTGATCTTCCCCTAACCCATATGATGAAAAGAAAAAAAATTTCCCTCAACCAAGTTTTTTTGTTCCCCAATATCTTTTCCGTATTTTCACAGTTCCAAAACTGTACCCAAGAAATACCTACATGTTGCCATTTGGTGAAACATCAGGTGGAACCCAAACTCTTATCTCCCACACCTGGTACGTGCTCACCCCATGTCCTACAGAGTCAGCAGGACAAGTGGGGAGAGGAGAGGAGAGACCTGACCCGATCAGAACAGCTCAGGGGAGAGGAACTGGAAAGATCTACAGGCAGGAGGGTTTGCTGCTCCTGACACTGCTGGGAGAAAACATCGAAGTGGTAGTACAGGGCAAATCTCCATCCTACTCCAAGAGGGGCACAGGATTCATTTCACACCCTTCTCCCTCACCCAGCCAGCAATAGCAGCCACCCATTCCATCTTACAGCAAAGCCACGTGCTTGGACATCACTCAGTTACTTGCTTTTTCTTAGCTGAAGGAGAAACAGTTTTGCAGTGCTAAACAGCAACTAAAATTACCTACTTTTTAAAAAATCATCTTGTTACCCCATTACAAGCATAAAATGGGCTGCTGCAGAGTGGTCAGAGCACTTGAGAACTCAGTAGCTGTGCATCAGTAGTATTAGACTGGAAAGTACATCTACAAAAACACTTATTACTAAAACTCATACTCTTCACAGAGCCCTTCTCTATATTAATTCCTCCAGTATCAGGTTCCTTGGAAATAATTTGATAATTCAATTGCATTGATTTTACATTTACAGGTATCAGTTTACAAGTTGAATAAAAAATAGTCTTCTGAAAGTCTAGTGTGAGCAGTATTTTGATGAACCTAAGTTACCTGAATAAGAAAAGTTTCCCCAAGGGCACAAGAATCAGAAGTCACAACAGCTGGCTGTTGTCCTAGTTCAGCAGGAGGGACCAGTTATCACTGTGTGGGGGTGATTAAAGCTGTGTATTCTACACCCTCTATTCATTCCCCAAGAGCAATGGACCATTTGCAGCAGCTGCCCAGGGAGTCATTAGCACCTTCACACCCGGCCTGAGGGGGCGTGGCTGCTAATTGGCCATCAACANTATATATATATGTATATATATATGTGTTGTGGTTAAGAACTGTTATTTTTTCCTTTACATATATTTTTTCCTAATTAAAGTTCTGTTCTCTAAATTTAAAGGAGAGGGATTATTTATTGGCCAACAGATATCTTAGTTCTCCGTTGAACTAAGACAGCTGTTCTGAAGCAGTGGTATAAAACCAGCAGTACTCTCTTATCTACTGTCAGAATTGTCATGAAAAACCCTGATTAATTTCATTCAGTTATTTTAACAAAAAACAGCTAGAACATTCACCTAGCCTGACTGTCCACAAGACATTCCCACCAAACAGGCAAAAGGATTTGTTATCTTACCAGAAGGGACAGCAACTTTTCAACCAGATGCCCATCACATCTTGCAGGAAATGAATCAAGGCAACCATTACTGACACTAACATCTTATTCATGGACCAGGAATCAAGGAGTCATTTTCAGTATACATATGTTGAGTCTCCAAAATTTTCTCTTTTCATATTGTACAATACATTTAAGAACACACCCATTTGCACAAACTTGACATGCCAGATTTTCAAGTGCCTGCACTGAACTAACAAACAAGAGTCAGTAGTAAAATACATGTGAAAGGAGGGGTTAGTACCAAGGAAATCACCATTTTATTTTTCCTCTTTTGCTGTTACCATAATTTTATTATTATTGTTCTGGCACTCTTCCTTCTCTCTGCATCACAGCTCAGTACAGGGGCTATTAGTAAAACTTTCAATTGTATATATTGTATATTTTTTTATATTTACACACAAAATAACGTGCCAAGAGGAAACACTACTCAGATTTTTCAAAGTTGTATAATAAACTTGTACAAGCATTTTAAGCATTTTGTCCCTCCTGACCATGGGACTTGATCCAACATCACCCTCTAAATTTTTACCCCACATTAGAGGAATTCTGGCAGAAGTCATCAGCAACCTTGGCAAAGGACCTTGAATTTCAGATATACAAAAAAGAATCCCAGTTTACAGCACAAAGACTTTGAGGGACAGAAATTTTCTATTTCTTAAACCTCAGTGGAACATCTAGAAACCACAGATAAATCTCCATTAAGCAATTAACTTTAAAATCTTTGCTCAATGGGATGCCTAAAATGAAAGCAAGGTTAACAGCTGTCTTACAGATAGGTGACTTACAGCTAATGTTATTAGAGTGGCTAAGCAACAGGTAAGATTGCTTTTGTACAAAACATTTATTCCTTTGTTGGCAAACATCTTCAGAACAAATTATTCCCTTCCACACAGAATTGTTTCCTTTCAGATTCATCAACATTTTTTGTTAATGAAAAGCATTACCTCTTGGCTTAAATCCATTAAGAATAAACACTTTCACCTTTATTAACCCTCTTGGCACACCCATTTTACTTGAGAATTGTTAAAATTTCTTCCTCCTCTGATACTACCTACCATTCTGAGGAGGAAGAAAAAATTCTCATCAGCCACAAATTTGTCACATACCACTTTTCAGTAACAGATTTTTCACTAGGATCAAAGTATTTTCCTCAGTACCCTGCAAACAGACAAGAAAATAAAACAGGATGAAAGATACATTTCTGGAATAACCTGTAACAGCCATCCATTTCACTTAATCTACCAAGTTCCATTACTAAGAGAAAGGTGTGAAAGGGCTTACTGAATGTTTCAAATAACTTTTGGCTAAAACAAACACATTCCTTGCATGAGGTAAAAAATACAGAGCAGTCCCTTTTCTGGTGTAAGCAGACAAGACACACTGCAAGGATGTCTCAGAAGAGGCAGGAGGTGAAGGCCTGAAAACTGTTCCACATTTTCTTAGTTCATTGCAATGTTTTACTCCCCCTTTAAACATTTTTACTATGAACGCCACAAATATCAATGAATTTTCTGTCTGTACTTTTACAAAAATGCAAAAATACATCTCATTTCATTCCATGGTGTATGATGATTTATTTTTTGAAGAAAAATACTGCTAAATTCACAATAAGTAGCCTAAACGCACTGGTAAGGATCACAACTACTGATGTGTCAATCTACAAGAGTCACCTTTGGTTCTCTTTGCAGTCCATAGAGAAAAATGGGCATTCACAGGGCATGAGTCATCTCATCCTGGCATCTACTAGATCTAAAACAGGTCAGAGAAATCATGGCCTAAAAGCACCAGTGCCTCCTCTCTCACTAGTGACTGTCTCACCTGGCTAGAGCTCAAACGAAGACATCAGTGCTGTGCCAATATAATGGTGATGTGAATCCTGCCTGCTGTGACTGGAGCACAGTGCAAGGTGTGATGATCACGCCAATGTTCTTTACACAAAGCTCTCTCTGCACAATTCATCTTCTGGCCTCGATGATTAACACCACGTGAGTAATAGATACGTCTGTTTGGCAGGTAGACCAGGAAGCTGAAAAAGAAAAATTATGTTTAGATGGTTACAACAAATGTTAAACACCTACTGGGAAAAGACTACATGTATTAGCTAAGTGGAAAAATCTCATACTGGAGCCTAGATTACTCTTCAGAAGCACATGTGTATAAAGAGGTGGAATAATAAAAAGGGAAGAGAGGATGAAAAAAGCATAATCCAAACATTACAGGGGTTGGGGGAGAGGAATAAATCTTCTGGATATGTTACTTCAAAATCTGATTACTGAAGTGTTTTACATATTGTATAAACTTTTTTGGGAGGAGCATACAGCGAGCTGGGAGGAGAAAGCTCATTGATTTCCTTTTTTATATATTAATGACAAACTGCTAAGAAAAGAACTTTCTATTCATAACTGTACAACTCAGTAGTACCTACAGATACTCTAAATTATGTTATCTGTCTAAATTGAGCTTTTTAAACCTCTGTATGTAGTATATTATGAGAACACACCACAGTCAGACCAATCCATCTGAAGCTGCAGGAAGGCAGCTCTTTCTCTTCAATGCCAGACTGACTCAAAAATCATTCACAGCAGTCCAGACTTCATCTGAGTGCTCAGTATTACAGTTCTTCTTTAACGATAACCCACTTAACACTCTTCCACAGTAGACAAATGCATCATTAAAAAAAAAAATCCAGGAAACTGGAAAACCACAAAGCTCTTTCAAAGATACTTCTGAAGAATGAAGGCCAGCACTGGGTTATACAGTCTCATTTTCCAGATCTCTGAGATCCAAATAGCTGATAGTACCTATTTGTACAAGCCCATAAGTTTTTTGAAACTCTTAAGGAAAATGTCTTTTGTCTTCTACTCACATACATGCTATACTGCTAATATAATTGAATAGATCCTGCTCTGTACAGTAAGTCCTGCTGAAATCAAAGCTATGCAACTTTCCTCTCCCCTCCCCATCAACTCCTCCTGACTAGATTCATCAAAGAAGAATGTTTCTTCTACTCTATCTTAAATCATGAAATCACAGAACCAGTAATTTCAGGCATTAGACAGTTGAAAGTTAATTAGTCCTATTTGATGTTCAACTGCAAGCTTTTGCAGTGGTCAAGTACTGTGCTTAAGTGATCAAATACCTGGCTTTAAAATATTTCAGAGTGGACTAACAGAGCTGTAACAGCAATAACTTTATTAATAGCTCACAAGCAGGAGTGTAAGTTTCTGTCAGAGCATCCAACATGGTGTGCCACGCAGGAAGTTGCTGGAATTCCTGTAATGAGACACCAGACACCATCCATGATGTTTCACGGCTTCTTAGCATTCAAAACTGCAGCTTGACTTTAGGGATAGGAGAAGACAGGGCATACATGGTCTTAGCAGAAACACAGCAGTCCCAAGAAAGTATGTTTGATTCACTAGTCATGGAAATAAAAGCACCAGAAAATGGACAGTAATTTGAAAGCTCTGGGTGCTCAGCTGAGCAAATACAGCACAGATGTAACAGAGGTATTTGGGATGTTCTGTCACTGCAAAAAGAAGCAAAAGGGCATGTACCCATCTGTCTGCAAACTTCTAGGTCAGCAACCAAAATTGAGAGGATGATGGAGAGGGAGCATTTGGGCAGAACATATTGCCTTTGAGTCAATGTTGTCTGCCTTCCAGCTTCTGAAAAAGACTTTTGAAGAAGCTTTCAAAGCCCTTTTTGAAACATGCCCACTTACTTCTGGTAGTGCAGAAATTGTACAAGCAGTTTGAGACAGAAGGCAATTACAAGCATGCAGTAATTTTGTCTGGAAGACATTATTTTCTTTTCATGTCAGTGAAAGACTATGTGAATAGGAACACTAAGATATTAGTAAAGTTGATATTATCCTATAAATTCCCCACTGTATAAAGCTTCATAAACTGACATGTTTCAGTGTCTATCCCTGTATTACAGCATTAATATTGAGTTATTTAAAAAAAAAAAAACAACCAAAAAAAAAGAGGTAAGGGATTTGTATCAGTTGGTTAGAGTGTGGTGCTATTAACATCAAGGTCATGGGATTGATCCCCATATGGGCCATTCACTTGAGCTTTGGACTCCCAAGATCCTTGTGGGTCCCTTCCAACTCAGGACATTCTGCAATTCTGTGTACCTAACACATTCTATACAGCAGAATAAGATAGAGGAGAAATGACTATTGAATACCTATTGAAAGGGTTTTAAAAAAACTTGTCTTCCATCTCATTAAGCACAGCACTTGCAGAAGTATTATCCCTCTTCATTTCCCTACAATATTACCTTGTTACACATTCCAGTGAGCAGTCATGTTTTAAAACTTCACTCAAAGTAGAGGGGGAAAATTGAAGCAAAATAGTCAGAAGCATTAAGACTTTCATACCTCGGAGACAAATTTTAATCCCTAACTTAAAAAATTATAGTGTAACACAGTTTCAACAAGTAGATATCTTGGTGGTGCTCTAAGTACCACACATAAGTTATTCCAAAAAGAGAGAGTTTCCCTCTATGGCTCTATCTTGTCTATAAAATTGCCATAGTACAAAGGGCAGAATGATAGCAGGCACAAGACCAAGTTCCCCTTGCAATAGTTCTGCCTGTTCAGGTAACATAGTTTTAAGTCAAAAGCCCTTTAATGATGAGCAAAACTGCTACTGTACATCAGAAACACATAAAGAAAACAAAAGGCTGTAGCCATGGTATGCACCAAAATAAGGAGTTAAAGGCAGGGAGGTGCAGCATCTGGGCTAGGCTGAGTGCACTGCAATTTGGAGCAGGAAGGCAGACGAGCAGAGTGCACTGGGACCCAGGGCACAGGGTGGAGAAAATGAGATAGCAGAAGAGAAAAAAGAACAGTGACAAGGCTTCAGGGAAAAGGCAAGGCTACAAGAAACAAAGAGACACTAGTAATTACAACCGAGATACTATTTCAGAGCTCATAGCACTTGTCTGTCTTATCACATATTTCTAACACACCTTCAATTCTGTGTCTCATATCCCTACCTGTACAGCTGAAATAACAGCAATTATTTGTTTCGTTGGGGTGTTGCATGGATAAATGTGTTTATCAAGAGTGGTTCAGATTCTACCTCCAAGGCAGCAGCTGTGTTGTAGCAAGCCTCTGCTTCTCCACACAGCATTAACTGCAGCTCACAGTTTCTATATTCATAGAATCACAGCATATGCTGAGTTGAACTCAAACAGGTTTGGTACCGTGACCACTGGTCCTGTTCCAGTGCCCAGCCACCCTCTGGGGGAAGAACCTTTTCCTAATATCCAACCTAAACCTCCCCTGACACAACTCCAGGCCATTCCCTTGGGTCCTGTCATTGGTCACTACAGAGATCAGTGTCTGCCTCTCCTCTTCCCCTCACAAGGAACGTGTAAACTGCAATGGGGTCTCCCCTCAGTTTCCTCTTCTCCAGGCTGAACAATCCAAGTGTCCTCAGCCACTCCTCATAGATCTTCCCCTCAAAGCCCTTCACCACCTTTGTTGCCCTCCTTTGATCCTTGCTAATAGATTAATGTGTTTTTTTATATTGTGGTGCCCAGAACTGCACACAGGACTCAATATGAGGCTGCACATTCCTCCCTTACCAGCAAATCCTGCTCAACCTCACTGGCAAGATGCATGTCCTCCCTCATTAATGGAGAATCTGCTCACTCAATTAAAGCCTTCAGTTGCTAAGGGGCAGCTTTATTCCTTCATACTGAAGATGACTTGACACTGAGATCAGCAGAATTCCACAATATTTTGATGGATGAGCCATTACATGGGATAAGGCGGCTCAGGGATGAATCAGTCATAGCAACTGTCTTTCATGCTTTCCTTTAAGCTTTGAACTTGATGTCTGCTTTAAAAGGTACATAGTTCTCTGTGTTGTAAGCACAGAAAGACCAAGTCTTTAGTGTCTTCATTTAAGCATTTCAAATTAGTATTTTTTTTACCCTGATATTTCTGCCTCTCAATAACCCTTATGCAAAAGAAGACATCACTTTACTTTGAAAATAGACACATTAATGATAACAAAGCTTGTAAGATACCGCAGTGAAAAGCATTACAGAAAGCCATTGTTATAACAAATATCTTCTATTCAAATCAGGATTATGACGATACTATGTGGACAACACACAGGTCCACGTTAAAAAAATAAAATTCTCAAACTAATATTAACTTGCTTTTAATTCCATTCATCTTACAAATTTCATGACATAAGTATCCATGAGAGAAGTATATGGCCTCATAAGTAAGAATTACTGTAATGTACACAGACAAGGGAGCTTATGTAAGTTGATGTTTAAGGAGCAAGATGAAATACAAATTGATTTTATTAAAAAACTGACAAAAGTTTGGGAGAACTTGTTCAAAGTAAATAAGAAGGAAGACATTACTACAGTAGCAGAAGGTACAAAGAGGGAAGCATTCTCTAAAAATATCTTTTCCTATGGTGTCGAAATCTAGGAAGAAAGGCATTTCTCCTTTATCATCTTTAAGTCTCTGTTGAAGACAGGACCCTTGGTGCTATTAGTACTGTAAACTACTGTAAACTATTTTGACAGTGTGTTTTCACATAAATGTCATTGAACAGGCCAGGCTTGAAGAGACCACAGTGGAGTCATCTGGTCCAACCTCCCTGCTCAAGCAGGGTCATCCTGGAGCACATTGTATCGGATTCCATCCAGACATTTCTGAAGTATCTCCAGTGAGGGAGACTCCACAGCCTCACTAGCCATTCTGTTTCAGTGCTGTCACCTGCACAATAAAGCTCTTGCTCATGTTCATGTTGAACTTCCTGTGCATCATTTTGCATGTTGCCTCCCATCATACTGCTTGGCACCACTGATCCTCTTGACACCCTCTCTTCAGATACTCTTCTCTCACTTCTCTTTCTCTCAAAGTTTGAAGTTTGTTCTTTCGGAGAATCTATTAAAAAAACCCAAAAACAAACAAAACAAACCAAAACAAAAACCCACCAAACTAATAAAAAAAAAAAACACGAAACCAACTTTTGACCTTTTTAAACAGATAGTTTGTTACAACATGAGAAAGGTCTCTAATTTCTATACAAAGAGACACCGATATTTCTAAATGTGGAAAATCTATTCCTGAAATGTAAATCCTTAATTAGCTTTAACTTTGCTTCCAAGTTGTCTCAGTTATTTCAGAAATACAGAAATAATTTGTCTCAGACACAAATCAGATGTTTAATTCTTCCTAAATTTATAAAGGAAGCAAAATTCCCACACAGCTGACATTCACTGCTTGTAATATGGCTAAAAGATACCTTGAATTCAACTTCTATTTTTACAACATGCTAATGACAATGAAGTGAAAGAATGGGGAAAAATATTGCAACATCTAGCATTTCATACCTGAGAAATGCTCAGAAAAATATTGCAACATCTAGCATTTCATACCTGAGAAATGCTCAGAAAATATCACAATAAAGGGACTTGTGCAAGTATGTCAATTTACTTGATTTACATGAGTATTGCAGAGCAGAAATGCAGACTGTTTGAAATCTTTAAATACAGGACTTGTAATCAATCTCACCATAAGCCAGTTCAGCAGGCTGCTGATCCACCATCCAGGTAAGAAGACTGGGGCTAAAAGAAGGTCAGCCAAACAAAATAATAAAATAAATAGAAAGGCAAACACCCTCCAAGTACCATGTTGGTGATGCTCAAACACAAGTTGCTAAACAGACGTTCTACAAGCAGTGATCCTTTGTCCCAAAACCAAATGGCTGAGGGTAGTCACAACCACACTGCCAACCAAAACTGAAAAATTAAATTTAAAATGCAAGGAGATATAGAAAAACTCATCTCACCAAAATTAAATGGAATGCTAAAGCAGATAAGCAATTATGATGTGAACTTTTTGCTTTCTGTTTAAAGCATGGATGACATTTATTCTTCAACAGCATTTGCTTTCCATTGGCCATGGCTTAGAATTACATTAATTAAAAGTATAAGCCCCCCTCCTTTACGAGCAGAAGGATGAAGAGTTGCTAGGAAACAGAAAGTTAGGATCATAGTGTAAACTTTCCTGACAGCTGGAGGAAATAATTCATTAGAAGTCCAAATGGGGCATTCAAGGGACAGAATAAAAGAGACAATGGAAATGGGAGTCTTTTCCATTTTTAGTTCCTCTAAATTAATAGGAAATTTTGTGTAGGCAAATTTCTGCATTTTAGGCTTAAACCCCAACTTTTAGGCAACAAGCTAATGAGAACTATTAAACAGAAAAAGAGCTTTCTCCCTGCCTTGCCCGTCCAATCAACTAAATGCCACTTACACTCTGTACAAAATCATAACTTGAATATTTGCAAACTAATAGTAAGTCTTCACCCAGCAATTTGGGATTTTACCAGCTGAAAGTGACTGAAAAGGTTTGGAATATGGGTATAACCCTGGGATGGTTGTGACTAGGCATAGGAATGGCACATCCCTGAAATATGAGGCAATCAGAAGGACTTATGGTATAATACCTTACTATGGTATTAAGGACTCAGGAGATCTCATCTTTAACATTACACCCTTTTGCCACTGATGTTTAGTTTGAATTAATCCAGAAAGGTGCAGACACACAGAAAACACTCTTTTGTTAAGGAAATGGTGTCATGACAACATGTGAGTTCAGGAACCACGTTACACAAACAGACACTATATCTAAATACACACTCATAACTATGTTTAAACACATGTATTTGTACATGATTGTAAACCAGTGATATTTGGTGTAAGTTTTCTAAATGAGATTTCATATCTACAGAAAATAACTTCTGTCTCTGAAATTGGGCTGCCTCTAAAGGGTTCAGGTGAGTTTTTTGCATTGAAAGACTAAGACTTTTGCTCATTTGCTAAGTAAACATGAAAACAAGACCACATACTGGGAGCAAAAAATATGAGACAGTGAGACAGGATAGATATATGTACTCAAATCCAATATAGGGCACCTAAGTGTTATATTAGAACTCAGTCCTTATCAGACCTCTGTAATCATTGAGCTAACTCACTTCAGAACTAGGTGTTCACTTGAGGTTTGCTGGCATACTGCAAGAAGAAGAACCCTCCCTCTTTCCTATCTCGCAGTTGTTGCATATTTGGATTTTTCCCTACACCCACAGAAAAAGGAAGTCCTCCTAGAGATAAGAACAACCATTCTCACATCACTATCAGTCCATCTATGGAAAAGAGATGACTTCTGATCTCAAATCAGCTGCTGCTACAGAAGACCACAGCATGCTGGAGGCATCCAAGAGATTTTGATTCCTTTATTGTAGTCTCTGCAGGAGGCACAGCTCCCTTGATACACCCTTTGCTCTCCTCCAGCTTGGAGTTTCGATTAAAGCAAGGCTCACAGGAAGGCAAGGAAACAGAAGCATGATACATGTTGAGTCTGGGTAGCTTCCCAAGGGTGTCCATGAGCAGCTTGGCACCCAAGCCCAGCCCAATGCAGTGCTCCTACAACTCAGTTGTGTCAAAGCTGGATGTTACTGGCAGTGAAGAGGGAGGTGTTGCCCTCCTTTCTTATACTTTCCAGTAACAGACTCTGTAGCACTTCAAGTTTCATCAACTCTTCAATCTGACCATCAAACATCATGTGAAATCAACACAATTTTCAGACTGTGCAAAGTGATAAATAGCCAAAAGTTAACACACACAGATTCCTTCTCTATAATCCATTTCAGCTGTAAGGATAAACATTAATACCCACTGAGGGTAGATCAAAAGAGCCTGGTGAAACACATTCAATACCAGCAATGAGGTCAGCAAGCACCAGCCTTACAGCTGAGAAAGAGGCCACTGTCACCTCAAGCAGGCTGTACAGATACTGTGCTCACTATAGAATACTCAGATTAACAGAAATATCTAAGAACAACATGCCATTTAATGTTTTGTTCATGCCTTTCTCCACAAAACACATCATCTAACCCAGTGCAACTTAACAGAGAGAATGAAGTGCCCAGCATTTACGCCCCACGTGCAGACTCGGTTAAAAACACGGTGAGCAAAGGCTGCAGCATAGCAACCAAAATACAAAGGCCACATCTGGATTATTTCCAAGCACTGTCCAAAAGCAACCTTTTTTATTTACAGGTATTTACAGAAAACATCTAGTCTGGGGCACCAAATATTTTTAATAACAGAAATGCCTTCCTTCAGAAACTTTACAGGGCATGGTTAGTTATCAGTAAGTCTAAAAATACTGTTTCTGCACGCAATCTTTACCTTGCTTTTGTTCTCAGATCACCACTGCTCTAACAACCCTATTAGCATTCTTTGCAAACCCTGCTAACAGTTCAGTCAAATCTATGTACACTTCGCAGTATTGGTCTGACAAAAGAAAAAAAAATCTGAAATCTCAGACATCACTACAATAAACATTCATCCCAGAGGACAGGATGTTTTGTCAATACTTTTGTGGTACATCCTTCACTGCACAGAAATCCAACAGTGCCAAGTAAACCCTGTCATTTGAAAGGCTGCAGGATGCTTTGCACCAGGGACTTGGCAAAGCTCCCCTTTTGTTCCATAAGCAAATTCCAAAGCTCCTGAAAACTGTGAGGATTCACAACTGATACATGAGTACCCTCACAGCTGATGCACCAGACAAGGTAGACTGATCAGGCTAAAAATCAGTTTGAATGGAGTTTGTTCATGACAGATCAAGGATTTGCATTTTGAGCAATACATTCAAAATATATTTAGGGTAGGTCTGCAAAGCCCCAACTCACAAGACATTATTTCTGAAGCCTGACACTGAAATAAGTCAAAAGCTGAAAGGAGTATTCTAGCAGATACATAATAAAAAATAAAATCACTTTCCCATTGTTTTATATCTGTGATGTTTTTCAAAGACAGACAGCACTAGCGAGCAGGTGGGTGAACAGAGACAAAGGAGAAAAAGTTGAATATAGACTCCCTCCTCATTTGAAGACCTGCTCCCTCATTTATCAAGACTGTGTGTAGAATGTCCAGTCTTTTAACAAGAGGAAACCAGTAATTGCATCTGCAGGGATTTATGTGACAGGAAAGTCTGCAAAGAATCACAGGCCTGATGTGGAGGCTGAGGATTCATCTTCCCCACTCCCCCCATTTCACTGGGAAGCCTGCAATGCTTTCCTGGAGTGAAATGTTGTGAAACCTGTGGTCTCTAAAGACACCTGCTGCTAAAACCAGGGACGAGGCAGCAGCTCAACATCCTGACACTGCTCCTATTCCTGTTGATTCAGGGCATGTAGATACTGTTTCATTTAGCACATTTAACTTTCTGCTCTTCTAATAAATGTAAAAATACTCAGGAGAAATCCTCAGTTGCTGCTTGCTGATCAGGATGTTGTGTGAAAACCATTTAATATTTTAAATTTAAGGAAAAAATTGGTAAAAAAATCTCAGCTCTCAGAAAACAGAAAAAGTGGAACTAGAAGATTCCTGCTGTACTCAAAGTCCTTTGTTAACCTGTGATTTCTGAGCATGAACAGTGAAAGCAACATTTCCTTTGATTATCTCTTGTAGTACAGGGAACTAAATTAATCACCTCTTCCTCAAACATCACTTTTTGGGCTCCAAATGCTACGTCATTCCTGACCAACAGAAAAATTTCTGCTGAGTGGGGAAGACTTTGGGGGAAATTATTCAGTTCTGGATCACTGTCTGTCACCAAGTAAAACCTGGGCAAAGACATTTGCAGGTGTCCAGTCAGGCACTGTAACTTAATATTTAATTTGAACAAAATCCCATAAGGCTGTTCTGGGATATTCACACAGCAGCAACTGAAACCCACACTTCTGGGTGTTACTTTTTAAAGTGAATTCAATTTAATTTTCTGGTCCCACTAACAGCAGAGCTGTTTTGCTCATAATCTAACAGGTCATCCAGTGAAATTGCCGGCAGGATGTCAACTAACAAAGTTCCATTCTAGAGTTATGAACAGTTTGCAGGTGGCTGAACAGACCATGAATCAAGGCCATGCTACTAACCAAAACCTCTGGCCACACCAACTTCTGTTTGCCATTTGTATTTGCTTCACAGTGAAGGTATAAAGGCCTGCTTTGTCCCTTCTCCACATGCATGCTCTGACACTCCAAGATAAAATAACTTATCAATTTTCAGGACTGAACTAACTGCTGATTAGCTGGGTGCTAAGCTAATTAAGCATGCCTCATTTTCATTATCAGATATGGCCAAATACTCCATTTACCCATTAAGCAGAATGCCAAGGTCATTATGGGTGTTCTGAATGCAGTTTTCCACAGAGGGAGATAAACAACCTTTACTTAATGTCTATTCAGTTTGTCTATTCAGACTGAAAAATACACACAAGAAGAAATCTAAAGCATAAATGAAATATGACATGGTGGAAAGCGGCTGTGTGAAGTTCCACACGACAAGTTGTTGAGACTTGTGAAGGAGAAAGCAAGTGAAGCCAATTTGCAGAAGTGAAAGCCATCCAACTAGCCCTACAGATTGCTGAAGGAGTGCCCTGTGCTGTTTCTGCTTCCCAGGAAGTGGCTGAACATTCTTTGCAGATTGGAAGTAGAGAATAAATCTATTTTTTCCCCCTCCTTCCTTGTGTGCATGCAAACTTTCACTTTTGCTTTAGTAAACAGGCTTGTCTCAACCCACAAGCTGTTTTCCATTGTATTTTTTCTCCCCTGTCCAGCTGGGAAGGGCAGGCATAGAGTGGCTTGGTGGGCACCTGGCATCCAGCTAAGGGCAACCCACCACGGTCCTTTTTCGACTTCCAGGAGGTGACCAGGGGACCCAGCCAGCCTGTGGCTGAGGCCCTCCACATCTTAAGCTCTTACTCTGCACCTTGGGCTAGGGGGTCTGTGCCTTGCTTTTACTTTCCATATACCTTTAAAAGTCCAGTAGAGTCAAAACATTCAACCATAGCAGGAAACTCTTCTAGCCTTAGAGGGTTTATTTTATTTTTAACTTGAAAAACAACAACCCAAAACAAAAAAAACACACACACAAACAAAAAAAGCCCCACAGCCAACAGTTTTTCCTTCATGTATGTATTCAGACCACATTTTTAGTAAAATTCCACAAAGGAAAGAAACCTAACCACCTGAGCCATGCTCAAAGAGCTGTCATGCTTTTATCAAATCTCAGTTCATCTGTTGCAGAAGTCCCTAAAGTGAAAAAGGAATCAGAGCTTCCTCCACAGCGAGCCTCTTTACAGGAAGCAATTTGGAAGCAGGTGACAGTACTAACCTAGTGTAGCTACCTCAGATTGATGCAAAGATCCCTCCCTTCTCTGTCCACTTTCCTCATCCCTCCCACAGCTTCTACATATATACACATATTCTGTATGTCCCACAAAAATGCAGATACAAAACTGGCACGTCCACAATTAGAGACACAGAAAACATCACCGGTCATCCTTTCCCATGGTCCATAATGAAAATAAATCCATATGGATGGATCAAATTAATCTTAAGTGAGATTATGTTTGCCATAATGCAAATAACAAACATGAATCTTGGGGACAAGTAATGGGTACCAGAGAGGGGTTTAATAGAAGTCAGTGACCACTATGAGCTTAAGTGGCAAAAGAAGCAAGGAAGTGTTTTGGAAGACAAATCAAGACATTGAACAAGATACTCACTACTGACTCCTGTCTGCCTGTTCATTATCTGTATAGTAATAAAATGATGAAAGTCACAGACTTCTAAAACCATGAATAACAGGGATTTTATAAACCAGCATAGGTGTCTTTAGCTAAAAATTCCAATACTCGATAAGGTTGACACTGAAGGAAATCTTATTGCAATTACTTCAACTATTCAATGGCATATTAAATAAATAACAGAATAAAGTATATGTAAGTTTGGCTGAGGATTGAAAGCAATTCAGAAAGAAAGTGTGATAGCACATCAAAGTTATTTGTGCAGCCACAGCATTCCCATAGTGGAACAAACAGACAAACAGATTGTCTATTATTTTCTTGCCATATTTATGTATTATGAAACCTAAACAAACTGTTTATATGTAAAGAAAAAAGTATATCTTCCAAATATATGGAAACTAGATGAAAGCTAAATTACCACCCAATAGTTTTTAGAGATTGCCTACTCTTCAGCAATACATTTATACACTTGATATTTCAGTTCGAAACATTACTAGGACAAAAGCAGATAGAGAATTGATTCAAGAACTCCTCTGCACTTACAATAATTTTTCATATTGTCATAGCCAGTCTATTCATATAAAGGTGGATAGGCACAGTATTTAACCTGAATTTTAGACACTACAGATTATAGATTTAGGTTACAAGCTGACACAAGTGTTTTATCTAGCCGTAGTTGCAGCTATTGCATTTTTGTGATTTATAGGCACAGTATATTCTCATGAATTAGAGGCAAAGTGACACCCTGTTTGTGATTTCTGTAATTTCTTTGTTGTTGTTCTCTCACAGTAAAACAATGTCTCCTATAAGAGAACACTAGAAATAGTTAAAACCAAAAAATTTAAGAGACACACCAATTCAGGACTGGGCATGTGAGGGTCAGATGCATTGTATATGAACAGCAAGTTCACACTAACATAGGGCCGAGTTGTGACTCCTCATTCCTGTGTGATCAGTGAAGTGTGCAGAAGGCAATTCAGGGCACCCCAAGAGTACAGCTCTCTCCATGGACCACACAGATCTGCAGCTCTTTATTCCAGCCTTCTAATTTAGTCAAAGGTGGACTCTGAGGTATTCGTGCCATCCAAGCGATAAAATGAGGTCATTTACATTTGTCTGCTGTTCACCTAATATGCACCTAGGAGGCTTGAAGAGCAACACTCAGTCCTGGCACAAACAGAATGAGTGTTCATTGAGGTCAGTAAGACATTCATTTCCTTACTGAAAGGCTGCCTTCCATTCTACGAGCATGGGGGCATCACATCTTTAAGCTCAGAAAATCCTTATCTCCAGTCTTTAGTGAAATGCTTTTGCTACACACCTCTTCACATAACCAAGCAGTTCGTTTCCTTTGCTTTTTCCAAGTTTGTGGAAAGGGAACTGTTGATGGTCTAAGACTATTTTGACTTATATTGCCAGACCTGGGAAAGTTTTTGGACAAGCTAAATGTACTACCCAAATGCCAAACTTATTTGACTTTATTTACATAACTAATTAAAACAGCAGCTCCTACCTGACACCTCTGTCATACGTCACCTATCAACTTAGATAACACTAACACTTACTTTTCCAGGCATCAAGGTACATCTCAATACCACAAAATAGAAAGAAAAAAATCAAAAGGGAATTTGGATTATATTATACTTTTCCAGTCCTTAGAGCACTTGCAGCATTTCATCCTGGTTTTAGACACTCATAGAAATGTGTTGCCAGAAAATGCCAAAGAACATGAACAGAAATCTTCTCTGATGAAACAGAACACTGAACTTTTATGTCTATGCCTTAGAACTTAAATAGAAAGATGTGTCATGTCACCATACACTGAATAAGAAAAATTACAGTATGTACAGAACAAAAGTCAATCTATACCGTTTAGCCTAAAGATGGATGAAGGCAGTAGATTGGATTGCACTGACTGACTACCTGAAGGAAAGAATTCTGGCAATGAAGGGTTTTTAATCTACTTTCCAAAGTCTAGAAACCACAGCCAATGATTTCCAATGATTTCACGTTACAATGAACGTGCTTACTTTAGAGAGCAAAGATATTCAATTAGCAAGATGCCTGGCTTAAGGACAGAGCTTTCACTCTGTAACAATCTTAAGCCAAGACAAGGCATCTTGTAGAAGATGAATCTATTGCAGGAACCACCTGACAAGCCTACAGTTTCTTTAAGGCAAAAAGGTGATTGTATTATTTGTTTTAAATATCTACACTTACTGAAAAAAAAAACAAAAAAAGAAAAAAGCTGTCAAGACTTCAGCATGAAACAAGAAGCCAGGTGTTTTTATCTTCAACATTCACCTTGAATTTAAAAGTAGGTACCACCTAGCCTTGTGACTGCTCAGAGTATCTATGTGCAGCAATATTATTTCTGCTCTCCACAGATGAGAATAACTTCAGTGTATGTCAAACTCTTATCCCAAGGACTACACTCTCAAGGTATGGCAGTCAGAGAACACTGAAATTTCACACAGAACAGTGCTGTCCAAGGTTACAGCTGTTTATTTATGTTAAAAACACCACCATCAGTTTACTGTGCAAGAAGGATAGGATTTTAGTTTAGAGAACAGCAGCTTCTCAGATGATGCCTGAATCCTCATCCCTCAGGTATCACTGGAAGCACAGCCTTCCCTCACCAAGGACTAGACTGTCCCAAATTACTCCATATCCCATTAAAGGAACATGCACAGAATGTTCCTATGGGGTAATTATTTCTAACCCCAAATGACTCGGCAGCAAGTTGTTGGGGTTTTCTGTTTCTATGAAAATCACTATTCAATCAGACAGTGCCAATCAGAGCATCTGTGTCCATGTCTACTGGACTTCTTTAATCAGATGCCAAAAGCAGTCGGCATTTTGGTTCTGAAAGCTGCAAGATATATTATTCCCCCAGTGAGCTCTTTGCTAAAATACCAGATGAGTCCCTTAACATCTGCCTTTTTGCTACTTCACTAGACTCTTTCTGGGAAAATCCAACTTGCACTTTATTAAAAAAATGAACTGTGAAGAAACCACCTGACATTGCCCAGCAATTGTTATATAGATATAACATGTCAAACCCTGAGGAAAAAGAAAAAGGGGGGGAGACACAAACAAACAAAAGTAAACAAAAAACCCAAACAACAACAAAAAAAAACGACAAGGTATTAAAAGGTGGTTCTTTTTTTGGCAGCGTGGTAGCACTGACAAAGCCGTGGATCTGAACCCATTGTAAGATGTCAACAGAGTACTGATATGCTCAGATTTTGTACTGCTGGCAGAATTCAGCAACAGTCTAATTTTGGGTGAGGAAAGGAGATAAAACAAAAAGATGACAGCAAAATAAAGTCCTAGGTAAGGACAAAGCACTATTCTATCAGATTAGGTGGGAATGCAGCTTCAGAGTTCCTGGTTCACCACCCAGCCCTCAAAAGCATTCTGTTTTTGGAGGACACACACCTGGCAGATTTAAAGTCAAAAGTACATGGTGTTGAACATAAGAGGCTTAATTTCACACTTGCCTCAAGCACAAGCATTTCCCAAGAATCACAGGGCAAGATGCAGCCAGGCAGCATTTTGGGATAACCTCCATCCTGCACAAGTTCGTTCTGAACTGAGTTGAATATGAGTTGAATACAGGAAGCAAACACACTGCATTTTCCCTAGAAGCTACAAGAAGTCAGTTCAGCAGTTTGCATTAACACATCAGGGGAGAGGGAACAAAAAACAAGACAAAACCCCCACAACCCAACCCTTCTCAGCAGAAGCAGTAGGAAAACAAGCATTTCAGTATCAGGGATTGTAAACAACCCTCAGATTTCAAGGACAGAGGTAGTTTAGGGATATACAAGATCAGCAGTCTCTACACTGCAAAGGTAAAACAAGACATAGGGCCATCAATAACTTGAGAATCCTTAAAAAGAGTAAAGGACTTTTTTCTTTTTCCACTATCATTTCACAAATGATTCACTTGAACACAGCACTATCCAAATTAAGTGTGTGGCATAAGTAAAAGAACTACATCAGCAAGACTAACTGAGTTTTGTAAATGATGTAGCTGTACTTGTTGGCTGGTCAATAATCTAGACATTCCCAGTTTAGGGGTAGAAACTGAGACATTTATTGATCACTCGCATTACAGTATATAGAACCAAGGAATGGGTTATGTTAATGAGGAGGTAGGACATGTTAATGAGAGGGACAAGTTATGTTAACTAGGGCTTCGGAAATTCAGTCACGATATTTCATCATATGAGTAAGCATTTCTCCATACCAGGACCACCTGGGGGGAACAAAGGGTTTCTGCATGTCTTGCAAAATCTCGTAAGGTCCTTCCATATCTTGCAAGGAAAGACAGGGCTAATATACAGAGATAGCTGAAAACAGTCCTGGTCTTCAAGGTATCCTCTCCTGGCAGGCTCATGTCTTATCAAAGGGAGGAAACCCTTCCAGTATCTGCTGCCCAGGGCTTGCTGGACAATCCCTTCACGTCTCCTTCTGTTAATAATTGTTTTTCTTCCCCAACATGTACTAAGTTAGCCTACATCCCAGATCACCATAATTACAAAATCCTTAATTCTTTTAAGCCCTGAGTCAAGGCAGGGGTAAGAGTCTGCCCATCATAATCTGAAGCAACTTTACTAGGGAAATGCCTAGCTGCATCTTCCTGTCTGTGGTGAAAATGCATCTCACCATCAAGTCTCCTTAACAGGTCTCCATATCAGTTAACTGGAAAGAAGGGCACAAAAATATGCAGTGACCCAACATTATTCATGTTATGCTGCTTACACAAGATGAGGAATCTTTTCTTTACTAAGTTAAAACAGGAGATTTATCTTCTAATGTATTATAAAGCTGACTCTGTACACTTCATAAACCTAGAGTTGTATAAAAACTGATTTTTTTTATGGCTAAAGGTGAACATTAAAGGTTTAACAGGCTCTGCGCAGCAATAGTAAAAGGGCCCATAGTAAATCCAGGCTCAGAATTGGGAATAGGAGTATTTTATTGCTATCTTGTTGTGTAAAATTTTGCTCTGCTCCTGGTTCACAGTCCCAGGATATCCTGGCACTGAAGCACACAAAGGAGGTTGCACTCGGAGATAATTTAAATGAATGAGAATTATAAAAAAGAACAGAGAAAGTGGGAAGAGGAGTTTTCAGAATGTTTAGTTTAAACATACCTATGGTTAAAGCCTCCCACTGAGTTAAATTCAGATTCCTTGCTTTAGTGTTCACCTTTTCAATGGCATAATGACTTGAGGAAATATCAGAGGCAGCCAGTGAGCCCCTTAAATGACACTGAATCAGGAAACATGAACACAATGCAAACCACTTAAACACAGACACCCATCTTTGACAATTTTTATTTTGCTGAAGCAAACACTCCATAAACTTGTTCTCTGAACAAAGAGTACAGTCTTCAAAAGGACAAGAGAGGAAAGATTTCTCTGTAACAGTTTTCTCTTCCTTTTTCCCCCTAAAAATACTTAAGAATTGATTCTTTTTAAGGGAAAAATTCTTAAAGAAGCTTGTTCAAAGATGTTCCATACATCTCATGCAAGAAATTTTATTTGCAATGTGACTCTCATGTGGACACCAAATGGGATAACCTCATCCTTAGAGCTGTCCTACGTGAATTTTAAGCTACAATATTATAGAGCAACATTCACAGCAATAATTGCTGGGCAGTTTTATTCTAGAAAAGAATAATTGCTCTACCAAATATCCTCTGTTCCAAATACAATCATCATAAAAGCTGAGGAGGGATATTTCCACCAGATGAATACCTCTTCCGTGTGATGCAGTAAAGTCATGCACAGAGAAGGCAATATAGCCCAGAAAAAATGGAAAATGGAGAAATTGCTCTATGAATACCTTTGCAAAATTGAAAATGCCGTGTACAAGTCTCCCTGAGAAGGAGATCAGTGGCTTCACAGAACTAAAGCATCTCCCTCCAGTCCTCCCATATCTTTCAAGCAGGTGGCCACTGAAGCTTGGAAAGCCACTGACTGTCCTAAACATGTTTTTGATAGAGCTGGAAGAGTCTTGATAGAGAACACATCTTCAATCTGATTCAGAAAAAAAAATAATAAATACAGAGGCCTCTCTCTGAAGGAGCAGAAGTGCTGCTGAAAAACATTGCTTTGTAGCATTCACTGGCACACTATGAAACCTGACTTCTGATATTTCTATTTTCCATGAATCAAAAATATTTCTCTGGCATTATAAGTGTGAAATGGCATCTGAAGTGAAAATAGTTCTTTTACCAGCCAGTGACATTTCCCTCTCTCTGCAGTGTACCAACCTAACCTGAACTGATGCTTTCCAAAATATCAACTATATGTTTTCATAATAGCTAAATGTCTTGGGTTTTAACTTCATCTAGTGAAATAAAATTTACTCAGGTAAGGTTGGTGAATTAAACTGAGCATGCAATATTTTCACAGGAAGTTAATTTGTGTACAGTTATGTATTTTTTTAAAAGCAGTGGTCAGATTAATGCAGACCTTCCTGTCTTCCTTCAGTGAACCCATATCCTATGTTCCAAGAAAATATGACAGCCAGGGCAATTTAAGGTCAGCATACATATCTACTCTCATCATTACACACTGGAGGCCCTTCCTTCAGTCCGTGACACCATGGCTAATGTGGCAGCATGTACAGATGCATTTTCTGAGCAATGCTACATTAAGGGTAATTTTTCCAGAGTTGGATCCAAGTCTTTGTCTGAACTCAGCATACACGCAGTTCTATCCATCTGCTGATAAAAATACACATCTGTTGGAAAAAGATTCAATACAGTGGCAGAGAGATGCACTAAAATGCAAAAAAAGAAGCTTATAAGAATGAAAGGTAATCTTGTGCTTAAGGCCAAACTTGTCCTGGTAAATCATTTCATATGAATTCTCTCAGTCTGAAACTCAAAGTTCAGCTCACTTGATGCCACAGAAAGCAAGTTGAGCATCCAGGTTACCCCAGGGCATTTTAGTAGTTATGAAGTTTAGGATGTCAGGTAAAAGCAACATTTCAGTTATGGAGATAAAAGATTCACAAAGATAATTACCCTGATTGTGATATTTCCACCCTAAACCAAAAACCAATAGAACTTTTACCAGGAAATCATCAAGAATAAATCCAAGTCCTACAGGCTGGTTTAAAGAAATGATTCTTTATCAACTTCATGAGATTTTCCAGTTTTGTATGACACAGTATTGGTTCTATGTGGATGCAGGGCACACTTCATAGTATGTAAAATACTTCAAAGGTACTCATTCTTTAAAAGAAGCAAAATGTGGTTTGCATATAGCCAGAATAATCCTTAACATAAGAACCTACTCTCTATGCACAGTCCAAACTAACACCTACAAAAATTTGAGGTAGCTTTTTATTTATTTTTAATAAAAGTTAACACAAGACCAATCTGGGAAGTTTCTTCAGTCAGAAGACTTATCTATTTTTAAAAGAATGACAAAACAAAACTGAAATATTAATCTTCTACACTTGAAAAATAGGCTTTAACACATCAATATTTTCACACTGCTGAAAAAAAGTCTTTACATTTTCATTAACATTTTATAAGGTGTCAAAAATCAACAATGCTACATTACAAACTTATTGACTATGACAAGTAAAATTCACTATGAAATAAAATTAGAAGTTACTTTATTGCCCAATTTTAACTTCATATTCATAATTTGCATGGAAGAAAGCTAAGGACACCATCTGGGGAGGACACATTTAATGTGAAGGAAATTTTAAGTAAGACAGATTAGTGTTTGTGAACAAGGTTAAGGTATTGCACTAAGGAGCAAGTGTGAAAGGGAGCTTGAATTCTGATTTACTACTTAAATTGAAAGGTCATCTTAAGAACCAGAGAAATATTAGCATTCATTGAGAAGAGTTTTGAGTAACATTGCAGCTGTTCTGAAATTATTTAGATGAGTAAGATGAGGGGTTGATCATGCACTACATTAAATGATCCAGGGCACTTGCACTAAAGTATTTGCAGTAAGACTATTCATAATAGCAACTTAATGTTCACATCAGCTCTAACCACAGCCTTTGGATATTATAAAGGGATATTAAAGTTGCATTGAAATTCATATTATGGTTGAATACAAGCTGTGCTTCTTCAGCTGCCATCCATTTCCCTGAGCTTTACAATTGCAACTAGAACTGCCCTCCCAGTATCTAAAGAGGAGCTACAAGAGATCTGGAGATGGACTTTTTACAAAGGCAAATAGTGACAGGACAAGGAGGAATGGCTTCAAATTGAACGAGACTAGGTTTAGGTTATACATAAAGAAGAAACCATTTCCTGTGAGAGTGCTGAGGCACTAGAACAAGTTACTCAGAGATATTGCTGACACCCCATCCCTGAAAGCGTTCAAGACCAGGTTGGATGGGGATTAGAGCAATATAATCTACTGAAATGACTGGAACTTGATGACCTTTTAAAGGTCTCTTTCAACACAAACCATTCTATGATTCCATGATGAAATATCACAGGACATTGCTTTCATCTAAAAACAGTTAGTCTTTCCCTCACTACTTTTTCCCTACTAAGAATAAGCAATGGTTACAGATGCCTTCATCATGATATCTTAAAAACCCAAAGTTACTCTATGCACCTTGGCCAAACGCAGACTTGAGTTACTGAATTTTCAAACCATTCTATTGTTTGAACTGAATGGCAGCCTTTTCTCCTGCTAGAAGAAATAATATCTATGCCTGTGGCCATGCTAGGCATCTTTCAAAGCAGCTAGAAAGTTAACTTTAAAAGGACTTCTTGTTAGTTCCCCCTGACTTTCTCTGCCTTAAAGATACTGCAGTAAGGCCAGCAAACCCCTCAACTAGAACAATGCACTTCCAATACAAAGAAACTCTCCTAATTGCATATTTTTTACATTGCATGTGCAGTCTTATTAAAGAATCACTCCATGTCACAGAACAACATTAAAACATGATTTTTCAGAATACTCAACACCTTGGAAGTACAGCTTTTTCCACTAGTGTATGACCATTTAAACATCACTTGAGGTATCTATAATAGTTAAAAAAAAAAATAAAAATCAGTCCTCCATGGAATAAAGCTGTAGATTTTCCTTACAAAGAGAGGAAAAAACCCAACCAGCCTACCAGCATGGAACATGAGACGTTTTGTGCAAAAGGGAAGTAATTTTCTCTGGAACTTGAGAAAAAAGTGAAAGCTCGAAGGTTCCCCACCTCTGCTCCCAACATCCTTATTAAAACTGATGACCTGTAGAGGCCTTCTAAAAAGAGCAGGGCCAAAAAGGCAGCTGTTATCTGGGCCTTCAGCTGAGGGACTGCATGAGTAAGCTAATCTCGCGTGCTCTGGTTATCTGCACAGTAGCAAACAATGACTTTTCTCTTTTAAAGATGGAAATAATTGCCTGTGTGGCAGCCTGCCAGCAAGAGGCAAACAAGGTAGTGCAGCATCCTGCAGGAAGCCACCAGTTAGAGCTCCAGAACTTGGCTCCGATTTCCTCTGAGCTTGTCTTTCTCTCACACACACGCAAAATATCCATTTTGGTGTGCTTCCATTTGGGATAAAAACCTGTGAAATCAGCAGAAGTGAGATTCCAACAGGAGTTTGCTCCTTTGGTGCCATTTTGTATTTCAATTTGAAACAGCATTGAAGAGACAGGTGGACTCACCTGCTATTGAATTAGAGCCAGATGATCCTGAAGACTACTCTTTGAAGAGCCAGAATGAGGCTACCAGTAGTTACTTTCCTCAAGAAGACGGTAATGAGAGGATCCCATTATGAATTTTGACAGATCTTCCCCTGTCCTGATTTGCCCTGTCATGTGTGTTACAAACAACTCTCAATTCTAAAAACCTCCAAGTATTGTACCAGGAGGTCACGAGTTGAAGTAATTAGATTCCAGTGTAAATGCGCAAGACAAAGAAGAGCACAGCATTTCAGGTAAGTTAAGATGACACTTAGGATGACACAGAGGATACTGAAGAGTTACAATGAACAGTTTTTCAAGTGCTATAGCAAAAAACCCCAAAGCTCATTAAGCATCAGAAAATAAAACAGAACGTTTTTTCCTGTACTCAGTATTCATCAAGCAGATAAAATCCAACATTGTTCCATCATGCTCTGAGAGAATGGTGCAGTTTCTATGTCAGATATTGAAAAAAAGGTTCCCAAAACAGCTACGTGACCATTCTTCCAGCATTCCTGAGCTCCCAGCACACCTCAATGCACAAACACAGAAACATTTGCTTGAGAACAGGCACAAAGTCACTCCTATATTCAAAAGAAAAACAGTGGCATCAAGGAAGACTGGAGAAAGCCACTTGGAGAAGAGAGGGAAAACACAGATCTTGAGTAAGATTAAGGGAGAAGGATGGGGGAGATCTCTGCAGGAGAAAGCAGTGCAGTGGCACAATGAATATCTAGGGAGGAGACAGCAAGGAAATACGATCAAAACTCAGCTTGCAGGCAGAAACCGAAGGATCCTAAGTTTGTCAGGATCCAGTGGACAAGAGGGATCACAAGTGGGATGTGCTAGAATTGAAAGTGAAACCACTGTCACAGGGTGAGTTAGGCAGGATGTTCAGGGTCTTGTGCAGGAAGGGAAGCAGTGGGACATTGCTGAGGACCCCAACACGTGGCTGGCCCAGATTAAAAAGGAGCAGAGGCACGCTAGGAGTAGTGCCCTGCTGTGTTTTCCTTGGCATGGCTTTTCCAGATCCAGTGTGTCTGGAGCTCTCTGTGGCTCTCTGAATGCCAGCACTAACAGTAAAGAAAACTTGGTGCAGAGGCTGAGATCCTCATCTCCCTGGGTGGCCCAAATTAGAAAGGTGTAGACACAGCAATGTTGGTGCCTTTCCAATCCTGCAGGTCAGGGAAGGAAGGGCTCATACAGGGGCCCCCAGGGAACAAACACTGCCACAGAGCTGTGAGCTGCTGCTGCCTCTGTGACCCCAGGACAGACACCGAACAGCCCAGGAGGCACTAAAAAGGTGTCACAGGCGTAATAATTTGTCCAATGTTAAAGCAGTCACACTGCTTCTTCCCTACTCTCTCTCATTTTTTGCACTTCTTCCCTCCCTTTCCTTCTTTTCTTACTGTAGCTTTTTTCCTAAGCTTCCTAAATCCAGTAGTTACATACGCATCCAGTCTGGCCTTCCCTAATTGAGCCTTGCTCAGATTTGCGTGTCACAATAAGGATAAAAAAACACGCCCACGGTTTGAAGAGGAGAGATTCAAGCTCAGCTATGTAGAAATATGGAAGTATACCACAGTCTGTCCTAGGAAGTGAGAGCTGAGAAGAGAAAAAAATAAAATAGCACCCTGCATTGCTCCTATTGTACCAAGACTTCCTAAACTCTCAAACCCAGTGCCCAGTCATTTCAATGTGCAGCACCATTACTGTAGACAACCATTATCATATGCATTGGCGTGTTACACAGCATTCACCATCTCCAAACAGCTGTCCTGACACAAACACCTCTGTCAGTCAGACCTGCAAGTTTCAGATACTTACAGAGAGCTTGGAGGAAAGTGTTCATAGTGTCTCTTAATGGGCCACAAAGCTGATTAGCCATCAATATTTGAGGTACAGTGATTTGTTAAACATTTTGGTTTTGATAAATTAAGAGGTTTTTTTTATCCTTCTCATGAAAAACAAAAACACCACCACAGCCACTGGGGTCAGGCAAAACTGAAGCAGTGCCTTATGAATGTGCAATTCCACCAACTGATGTCAAGTAACTGACAAAGAAATGGGAACTGTTTACAAACTTAGTATTTTCAGTTTGCACAAGTGAAACTCATTTTTTGTAATGCAACAAGTCATAACAGCCAGCAGCAAAGTAACTTAGAGGTCAAATAGTTAAATGGGTTTATCTTTCTTGAAAGTTGCACACCAGTACGATGATGGCATCTCAGTACCAGTTTTCTGTAATCACGAAACAGTCACTCAAAGACCTGGAGAACTGACTGCTATCAGCTGAACAAGATGTTGTGAATGCCTTTTAAGCTTGTTTTTACTTATACAAGGGAGACATGCACACAGAAATCAGATCAAGAAGTCCCTGGCCTCACTGCCTGTTGGTGTTACTTGCCATTATTAATGCTCAGGGAAAAGTACCAAGCCAGGGCATGGCTGTGCCAACACTTCTACAGAACAGGTGCTGCTGGTGTTTGGTGCAAAAACATTCTGAGAGAGTGATTGTGGCTTTTTGCATCATATAGTCCTTGACAGTCTTTCCCTCACCACAATTAATTCCTTCAGCTTTTAGCTTCTATAGCTTCCCATGGCAAAGAGTCACTCAGCTTAGAGGGCAGCCATCCACAGTGCCACTCAAAAAATGAAAAGTTCTTTCTTTGTGCTTATTGAGGGAGAGATGGGGGTGCTAAAAAAAGCAAACAAGTGTTTGATGATGTTTGTATTCTATGAGGAGCCTTGGCATCTTAGTCAAGCACTCAGGCACTTTACAGGAAAAGCATACCATGTCTATCACAGGCAATGTAATGAAACTATTTCAACTCAGTAAAGCCAGAACATGCATATTGTGTTCATCAGCTGAGTTATATTACACCTTATCCATTTTATAGAATAAATGACATATGTAAATACCTTCTGTGCTCCTCTGAGATAGCTCTACTGTGGCTTAGAAAAATCTAACAACATTACTCTAGTGAGAGCCTGCTTCTGAAGAGGCTCAAATGATTCCTCTAAGTTTTGAGACGTAAAAAACACACACTCCCCCATATTTTATAGTGGCTCTGCTTTCATTGGAGGAGGCTATGAGTTAGAAACCCCACTTTTGCTAGCAGGAGCTCTGAATAGAACCAGAAAGGAGTGCTTGCCCAAAGCAGATGGCCCCAGGGCACTCACCCCACCCTTGCCTGGTCACCATTGCTCTCTTGCTATGGCTGGAGACTTTCTGGCATGAGGAATGGCTCTTGGGAACCCTTGCCCTTTTCCCAAGGGCTAGTGCAGTCTGGAATCCCTGGCCATCCCCACAGATGACAAGCCCGGTGACCACCTCACAACCCAGCACTCATTGCCATAGGAGAGCCAGCACCTGGGATGCTTAAGGAGGGCTCTGCTGCCACAAAAAAACTAACATTTAATGGCCACCCAGCCTCTCTGAGAGCAAGCAAATGAACCAATAAGCAAATTTAGCCCTGTGGCTAAAGCTGGTCACTGTCAGAGAAGTCTTGTTGTCACAGAGGGTTAAGCTACACTCAGCCTCCAAAAACAAACCTCATGAAGATGGTGCAAGCCAGACACGCGCTCAAGTATCTTTCACAATGCTCTCCACTAAGCAATAAAGCATAAGCAATTGTAAACAGATGTTTAGTCTGAAGCAGCTTTCAGCTGCAGTATATAAATACAGCTTATGCTAAAGAAATGTCTTTTGTGAATTTTGTTAGCAACAGTTCATCATGAGAAGCCAGAGTGTTTATCTAGCAGCACTACAGACTGTCATTGTGGTTTTAGAGGTAGAAGTAGGTCAAATGGATTTCCATAGCAAACCTGACAATGTAGTTATTAATATAGGGGTAGTTAACTTTATCACTGAACAATGTACCCTTATCTTATTTTCTCAGTACTCCAGAGCAAAGTCCACCATATCATGCATATATTACATACACATCAGAGCAGCAGACAGTTGTGTTATTAAAGACACTACACTGCCAAGAACACCAATCCCTAAGCAGTTATGGATCATGAACTAAAACATTAAAAGTTATTTCTTTTGTGTGGACATGAAGAGAAGATTTAATAGAATTAGATACTTCATTTGGCTGTTGATATTGCCACATGAACGTTCATGTGCTAATAAGTCATTTGAATAACTCTTTTGTACACTGAAAACAAAGCTGATAGCAAAAGACAAATGCCATTACTATTTTGTTACACAGTGTCAGAAACAAGGAAATCAGGTTTTGTTATGCAAGAATTGTGTAAACTATCATAATTCTTACATACACAGAATATAAAAAGCAAAACAAAAAATAAAATCCTGTAACTGCAGTTACAATATTCCGAGGTTTCCAAGAGACCTTATATTCCCTGGTATATTATATTTACTTTTTTAAATAAAAAAAAATAATAAAATTACACCTGCCTAAAGTCACTCATATCACTCAAAAAAAAAAATCACAAATTCATTCAAAAATTAAGATGTACATCTTCTCTGTCTTTAAACCAATCTGAAGTCAGTGAACCAAGTCAGCAACTCCTGAAGTACCTCAGGGTTAACATTTCCCATAACTTCTTACATATCTGCAGGAACATCCTTCATCATCTTGTAACAACATTGACCATGCTGAACAGCAACTCCCAGGGAACCAATTTTGAAAACACTTACCCTCATATTTCTAAATTGAAAATTATTTTACTAAAAGACAATTTAGAACTACCTTTTTTTTCCTGTGAAAAAGCCTCATGTGATTATGGCATTATTAGCCAAATAGGGAACTTCATTTGAATTACATGTTAAACAGGGAAAAAAAGTTACAAAATACCTGGAGCTTTCATTCAGCCTGCTTTGAGCAGCTTCCCGAGTCCCCTCCAGGTCAGAAGACCCAAGAGGCAGGAGGCAGCACTCAGATGTCACCTGGAGGTACCTGCACACACACCAGGCACACCTCTCAGTAGTTTCAGAGAACTGTTCATCAGAATTGTGCTGACCCACATTTCCCCAACACACAGCGCTGCTGCTTCTCTGCTGCAGCTCCTGCCTGCATTAACACAACCAGATAAATTCTCACAATGCTGGTTCAAATGGCACATTGCACTCTCTGATCATGTTTCCCCTCCAACTGTCCCCATCTATTGCCTGTGATTCTTATGTCTGCCTGTAGCACTTCTTGACTTCTGCAGTCATGAGAAAGTGTGGGAGAAAAGAGCATTAATACTTCTCTTGCCCAGCAATTCAACTTGTATACCACTTAATCCATTCTGAAGATTTCTTCAGTAGCTCTTTTAGTCATTTTGTCTCCAGGAGAATGCTCCCAGTCCTTGCACGCCTCCTCTTAGCAGAATTTCTCCATACCACTAATTATTTTTGCTTCTTCCACCTCCATCTCTACACTCTTGTCAGCAGCAGGCGACGAAACACACACTGCTTTCCAGGTGGCTGCGCACCACACTGAGGTTGGCTGTCACTAAGTCTTATTTCCTTTGTCCTTTTCACAACCTGCTGGCAATTATCTTTCTTTGTGATACCAAACCATTTATTATTTGGGGACTACAGCTAGTGCTGAAGCTAGTAAAGAAGAATGTAAACAGCACACATTATTCTTTCTGTTGTACATTAACTTGCATACATCAACTATCACTTTGACCAACCAGTGTGACACAGTTGCCTTATTTTGCCAGGTCCTTGCCAAGCTCCTTAGTACAGCACACATCTATTGTTAGGCAGCAAACAGGATGCCCCAGGGTTCAAGAAACTTAACTCGGACACACACTATTTGAAATTGGACCTGGTGTTTTCTTTGATGTGCCTGAAACAGTCATCTTGCTCTCATAACTCACCACACTCCTTTAGGACCTGTCCTCTATCAGTTTCCCTGACATATTTCCTTGGCACTTTTCAGAGGATTGTGACTAGAAGGCAGGCACAAAGTAAAACTAAGCAGCAGGACTCAAGTCTGTTAATAACACCACATTTGTGTGTGCAGCCCCTCCAGGAATATGCAGAGGCACTCTCTAGCCTAAAGCATTTCAAAGCTCCTCAGCTCAGTTTCAAGGCAGAAGGTATTGCTTCTGCAGATCCAAGGATATTTATACCTCTTCCACAAAGCTCAAAGTTCCTCTCCTGATACTTACTACTGCAAATTCAGTGTCTGGATATAGTTCTAGGACTGCTCCTCCAAGAAATAAGTTCCAGTATAACTATTACCTTATCTCCAAATGGCATCCAGTTGCAGAAATAGGTGGCCAATAGATGACTATACCACTGGAACCTCTCTGTGAAAGAGATTGCTACTCAGTATAAGTCAAGGTGGCCCACAATTGGACACTGGATTCTCTTTTTAATAATCTCAATGTTTTACTACTTGGCAGTGTGATAAGAAACAGCATTAAGAAGTCCACATGGCTAAATTCAAGATAGATCTCTCCAAGCAAATTTACTTCTCAGACTAGCATGTTCCACCTATCTAGCAATAACAGTGTGTGAGCACATACTGCACGAATTTCTGTAAAAGAGCAACACAGTGAGGGTGTTGCAAGAAGGAAAATGAGAACTAAAGCAAGAAAACACTTCCACAAGATGACTCAGGAATTTACACATTTGCATGAAAATACTTTAAAAGGAATATAAGAAGGCAAGGCTAGAGGAGCTGTAATATATTGTAGTTACCAAAAAAGAAAATCAGAAGGAACAGCCAGTAGGAAACAAGCAGAGAGAGAAATGAGTTTTATTTTAGAAGCATTTTGTGTATGCCTTGGTTGCACAACTAGGAGATTGCAGAAGCCAAATATATTTCCAAGTCTACTAAAGGTCATTTGGAAACACAGGGTGAAGGGTGAGAAGAGCATGGGGAGAAAGCTTCTTCTGAAAGGGAAAAAAGCCTCTAAAGGCAAAGAAAAAAAATTCAGGCCAATTTCTTAAAATAGTTGAGGTTTAAAATGCCTCAGAAATAGAAAGACCCATAAGATATTTGATAAGCTTTCTTGATATTAAGGTGTTGAAAAAGACTGCAAGATATCCTTTGAGCATGACTATCACTAGGTGGGAAGTCTAGGATTCGGAGACATACAAGTAGTTTAGAACTAGAAGTCTCAGGAAGAACACGAAAGCCTTGTTGTGATTGTAAGACCTCATTTGAACTCTACATGGGCTGCAGAGATAGTTGGGCTATTAAAAGTACAGAAGATACAAGGCTGGAGTTACTTTGCAAGAAGATTACCGTCAATCTGCCTAATGTCACTACAGTAAACAAATCCTTCAGCATCTCTGAGAAAGACTATATGTAAACAGCACCCTATTCAATATTTCACCCCACACCATTGCAAATACCACCAGACTGCTACTAGCAGTCAGAGTCCTGTTAAGTGAAGTCAAATATATCTTGATTTCCTTCTCCAATAGTTCTCAAGACTTCTTCTAAAAGCATCACTGGTACTTGTATTTCAGAGGTAAAATACAATCCAGGGTTCATTTTTGTTGTAGATAGCTCATTCTGCCCCAAAAATAGGTTTTCTTTCCTTTCTCCTCTTCTTTATGTTGAAGATATAAGAACAAAAAAATATAAATCAACTCTACAAACAGTTTGCAGTTACTCCATTTCTTTGGGCTACATCAGGAGAAATGTTTCTGCAAAATAATGTTTCCCTGTGGTAACAACTATCACTGAAACGAAGCTCAGAATTTGATATGTTTTCAGTCATCATTTAATCTAGTTTAGCATCTATACTGACACTTCCACCTAGCTTTTTGCATCCACAATATTTCAAATTGGTATTTGTGACCACTGCTGAAGGACTTCTTCTCTCAGTTCAAGGAAGAATCAAGTCTTCTTTGCTCTTATAACAGAAACAACAAGCAGACACCTCAGGATAAGCAGCCAGGTCAAATGTCTAAGGAAGAAATAAAATCCCAGTTAATGAACACACAGGGCACCTGTTCTGTAGCTGTGGAATGTCTCCCTGGGGCTTCACTGAAATTCAGTTGCTTGGTTAAAGCAAAGAGACAGGACAGGTTCAGTTATTTTTTCTACAGCTACTCTTATTCCAGAAGAGAAGCTGAAAAACAGAGTGGGTGTAAATCGCAGATGATGATAAAACTGGAGCCTTGGACACTTCAGCTAGCATATACACTTCTTCTTAAAGAATTAGGGGTCAAATCAGCAAAGAAGAATCCATGAGCACTCCAGACAAATGTATAAAGAAATTGGCCTAGGGAATATTTAGTTATATGAAGTAGCATGGAAAGAACAAAAACTTAGAGATGCCTGCTGCACAAGACCTGGCAGCATGGTGCACAGACATACGGGCTCTTAATTTTCAGTGTTTGCCTGTGCTATTTCCTTTTCTCAAAAACAACAAGTAGCTTAGTAACGTGCCCATGAGGAGGGAAATCCAAGGTCTGCACTTCTGCAAGAAAGCTGTTTCATTGCAAAACCATTCATTCTTCTTTCTGCATGACAGAAGTCTTCCAAGAGCATTTCTGAAAGTGCACCAGGGACACATAAAACACTCTTCACTCTCTCCAAACAGGTTCAGTTTGGAAGGAAATTCATAGAGTACAAAGAAAAACAAACCATAAAGACACATAATAGACTGAAATATTACACAGCTGTGAGGAAGCAACAGAAATGATGCCATGACAAACACCATATACAGAGAGATAAGCAACACTCAAAATTGCTGGAGTGAAAGAAACATCCTCACCAGCACATATAGGTCCAGATTCTGGACTGAGCTTCACTCTGAGTCTCCTGGCCACATGCATTAAAAGTACAAACTCCAGCAGAAAGTGAAAGAAGGACAGTAAACCAAGTCTCTGGGAAGAAATCAAACAAAATTAAACCTGCTTGGCTACGTCAGAACAGATCCCCTCATCTTGGGAGCACCCAGCATGCATTAGCTGGTAAAGTACTGGAAACTCATTTCTCAAATGGATTTCTGCATCAGAGCTGTTTGTATCTGCCTGAGAAGCACAAGTCTCCTCTGGTGTTTCAGCTGACAGTGTATTAAGTTACAGAGAAAGCTTGAGAAACAGCACAATGGGCACATCTCTTGAAGTAAATGAGTGAACTGTTTACCCTGAGAAGTCCTGATTTATTGAACTGTAAGCAAAGATTTCAGTCGAGTACCTTCTTGCTGTAGCATGCAGAAACTAAAACACAGTTCAACCACACGAGGTAGTTCAATGCATTAACATCAGCACATGTCTTTTATTCTTGATCTAATATAACAAAACCTTGGAAATCATTTGTTTACTCACTTACTGTCTCAATTTTTCTAGAAATGGTGTCAAACTAGAAGGAAAACAAATTGAACTACATTATAATGTTCAACTCTGGCTTGTGTTGCTCAAGACTTGCTAACACCCAAGAGTACCAACATCTTTAAGACTAGAACTAAGACTGCATTACAACAGCACCTTTTGCAAAACAGAAAAGTGAACACAGGTGTGTAAGACTATTCACTCACAAAGCAGAGACAAAAGTCAGAAGAAATTCTCACAAAAGACATGCTACAGGTGCAGTAGACAGAATAAACAGCACACATTGAACAGGAATAGAACAGGAATAGAACAGCTATTCTTCAAACAGCTTCTTTAACGTGGTCCCCACTCATAGGGTTGAAAGTTTTCTTAGACCAAGTAATCTGTAGAAATCTTCAAAGAGGAAACAGATTAAGATCTCTTATATCCCCTCAAAAAACACAGCTCCATACCCTTCATAAGTTGCAGGGTTATAAAATTAACTTGTCTAGAATATCCTCTCTCTACCACAACATGCCTTTCTTTCCCAGTCAAGCCAGAAAAACACTGATATTAAAATGGGCAAATATCCAAAAAGCAAATTAAGAAGAATCATACAATAGCCCGAGTTGAAAAAAACCCACAAGGATCATTGAAGTCCAGCTCCTGGCCCTGCACAGGACCACCCCAGCAATCACACCCTGTTCCTGAGAGCATTGTCCAAACATTTCTTGAACCCTTGATGCTGTGACCACTTCCCTGGGGACCCTGTTCTAGTGCCCAACCACCCTCTGGGTGAAGAACTTTTTCCTAACCTCCAACCCAAAGTTCCCCTAACTCAGCTTCGTGCCATTCCCTTGGGTCCTGTCACTGGTGACCCCAGAGAAGAGATTAGTGCCTGCCCCTCTACAGCCTGTACCCTGCTATGAGGTCTCCCCTCAGTCTCATCTTCTCCAGGCTGAACAAGAGAAAAATAGAATCAGTAGCAAGCCTGTTTGGAAGATGAGTTAATATGAACCAATACCACTTACGAATAGCCATTATGGGAAAGTAATGTCAACATTCAGCTGCATTGTTTGTCAACCTGCTCTAAGCTTTTGCAGTAAAATAAACAGCACTTCAACACCCTCCCTGATGGACTTCATATTTGGGTTTTTGTGCCTAATGACTAGTCTCATGATTAGTACCTATTTATGAACAAAACTCCAAAGTCAAGATCTTGAATGATTTACACTGTTGGAGCCAAATGCAAAAAATAAATGCAGACAATGAAACAACTACCTGCATTTATTTTCTCCAAAAGACTCCACAAGATGCCTCTCAGCCAGCAAGAACTCAAGTCATAGCCATATTAAAAATAATTATTTAACATTTACCTGAAAATAAGTCATTCACAACATCATGATCTGGTCTACTCAGACTGAAAACTTTAGGTCTCTCCTGTTTGGTATCACTGTTTTAATGGTCCCATTAATAGCAAATTGCACGGTCCTTATCTATAACTCACATTGGATGCCCAACTCCTGGATGGCCAAGCTCTACTCTCTGTGTAGTCTAAGGAGAAAAGTACCCATCTCTCTAGGGGAAAATTAATGTTCTAAGATTAAAATTCAAGTCTCAAAAAGAAGTTCACCAATGGTAACCTGAAATGATGAAATAAATTCAACTCTCGGCTCTGATATTCAAAGCAATAATATGACTTTCAAGAAACTGTATCTTTCAGACATCTAAGATGCAGAAAGATATACTAGAAGTAATGAATCTTCACACTTCAGCCAGCAAAATTATTCTACCATTCACCCTAGAACATTTTACCTGTTCCACTCATCTCCCTTTAATAGAAGCAAAGCCTTGTTTTGTAGCAGGAGTTTTACAAGAACAGGCAGCACTAACTTGTAAGTACTGCATCAATTACAGTATGTTCTGGATGTGTTTATTCACTGAGTTGGAAATACTGAAAGCAACACTGAAGGATTACAGACCTTGCTTCTGGAAACAAGTCCTATTTTAGACCAAATCATTAACGTCCCAAAAGATGTGATGAGTCAAATATTTTCCTGCGTGATAACAACATTCACTATCCAGAGTAAAAATCACAGCATGTGTTCTCTGGCAGCTGAAGAATCACCATTTCAGTGGTAACAGCTTTTCAGCTTAAGGATCAACTAAAACTTTAATTACTTCATGCTCACCTCTCCCTTTCATATTCATCTCTTTTTTGTTATACCCATTTTATTACATTGCTCTATCACTACTTTCAGTTCAGAAGCAGAGTAAGCTTAAGTGGTTATCTTCAATCACTGAAAAGATTTATATACTTTTTGTATGACTCAGTCCTAATACTTCAAAAAACAGAATTTCATTTGTTAATTTTTATCTTGAGAGATCATTTCTCTGATGAGTATCACTCTGACTACAGCTCTGTCGTCTTCTATCTCTTCCTTGCACCACAAAAAGATTTTTGTTCTTCCATAGTACCCCTCACATGGGACAATTTCACTCTTTTCCTTCTTCCTTTACTTTATGTAACACAACTGCAAACACCACACAGGAATGTCACCAAAATCACACCTATTTAACAGATATTATTTTCCCCAAGCCTTTATTTTAATAATAAAAAAAAGCTTTTAAAGCCTGTACTCCCTCAGTTTCAGTGTAATACAGATGAATACAGTGATAACAGAGCAGAATTTGCCAAAAATTAATAGGAGGTTAACTTAAGGTCTCTCCAGAGCCTGGTCCAGACATCCAAGCCAGTAGACAATAAGGCACCTACACTAGGATGAAGCAGGTGTGATATTTTGCTCCCATGAAATCTTGATATTGAAGTATATACTGATTTTCTTCATGCCTAAGACTTTCAGCATAACCTGCCATTGCTGGAAGGCATTTTCTTGATCCACTCCAAAAGCTTTCCACCAACTGCAACATGCAGGTGTGCTGGGCACCCCCTCTATCACCCTTGGATTGCAGCACATAGTGATGGTGGGCTCAGGTGCTTACTGCACCTTAGGCTCACAGGTTTAAAAACGCCATGATTTCAACTAAGGAATGTCTTGCTATTACCCTGCTAACTTAATTCATAGTCTACTCAAATCAACTTAAATGAAAAAAAAGGAAAAAAAATCCGCACACACAATACAAAACCCAAACAAAAAACCAAAAACAAACAAAAAACAATCCCCAAAAATGCCAAAAAAACAAAAGCCCCAAGCATTCTTTTTCATAATTTTAGAAAGACAGTCAGTTTTATAAAAGACAGTTTTGTTTCATGTCCTCACCTACATTTAATCTACTTATGCCAACATATCAAAACAATCTCTTTTAGCTGGCCTGTATTCCATACAGCAAGGTGGAAGTCAGAACCTCAGGTTTTGTGCTTCCTAATACAGCAAATTAACTATTATAGCCAAGCCTCCTATTCTCTTATTATTATTGTGGGTGGGAGTTGGGGGTGGAAGAGGGGGAGAGTGAGGACAGAGGGAGCTCTTTTACCCCTTTCTTCAGAAGAAGACAAAAGGCAATCCGACCAAACTTCTGAGAATAATTTGTTGGTAAAGAGATGCTAGAGATGCTAAAAATGAACTTGACTAAACATCACAGTAAAATGAAGGTGTGAAGGCTTGCTGGGAATAAATATTTTATATTTTATAATAGCCCTACTCTATATAATGAGCCAATATTTATCTAAATTTCACAAGTCTTTAGGAACAGCAAAAAATAATAACATTTCAAGGTACTGGAAGTGCTGCAAAAGCACAAAGCAAACTGCTTGCAGTTCTCTAGCCCCTTATACATCTATCAAATCGGGTTTGAGAGATGATGGCTTTAAATGAACTGTCTGACAAAGCACTACAAAACAGCTATAATGGAAAGATTGATATTTAGTCTCTTACACTAATGAAAAAATAAATGAACATGTAGGCTTTACAGAGACAGATTCAGACTTCTAAAATATCTTATCCCAGCAGCATTGATGTGTCATTATTTTCAAGTTTGGCTATATTAATCCTTACAATCTTTTCAAATTCACAGTTTAAAAGCATGTCTTCCAAGCAGTTTGCAGTACCTCTGATGACTAGAGGTTCATTCCAGGAGAAATCTTTATGTAATGGTCTTGTCACCAGTTACACTGGTGGGAAAAAAGTCAGAAAGCCTTATTTGTAGCTGTGCCTTTCTATAATGACTGGTATAGCATAAGATTATACATAGACCTAGCATTACATTGCTACACCAAGTAACTCAGAAAAGATCACACAAGTGACAATACAGCATCTGTCCATGGCAACACATACAAGGACAACAGTTACTAAAACTGATGAGTGCTAAAAACAGATGAACTCAAGGATTAGATTTTTCCTTATGCAGACTAAAATTTGGAAGTACGGGTTCATCTTTCAAGAGAAAAAACTTCTATTTCCTTAAAAACTGCAATAACTGAGGTTCGTAAAGCCATCATAAATCAAGATTGCCATGTTCAGCAGGTACTCTACATTGCCAAAGCTTTATGACTATACTATTTTCTCAAGTACTCTGTAACATCAGGAATTTACAGATTTGAAGCAGAGTAAACTAAAATACAAATGAAAATTATCTGGGGGCAGCAGTGTAGGCCACCAACAGGAAACAATTCAGAAAAGAGCAAGTCAAAAGCAATTCCTTCTATATAGGTGGCTGACAATGGTGCCCTCAGAACTATAGTTGGAGTTGATTCTTTCATTCTTCTCCCTGCACAGGCTCCTCAGATAACCTATCTTCTCTGTCACTGCAACTTTGAGCTGAGCCCCACAGGAGCTACTGAGCTGGGCATTACAGGAGATTTAATTACACCACAATCCAGTCATTAAAGAACAAGAACACCAACTGTATACAGCTCCCCTGAAGTATCATGGTGTTGGATTTTGGTCAAACCACTGCATGCTGTCTTTAGGCAGAAGTGTTTGGAGCATGTCTTTCCAGTTAAGAGCTGATTATATCAAAATAGTCAAGAAGGCATCTCCCAGTTCCTGTAAGTGACATAGGAGTTCACTTGTGGTTGTAGGCAAGATTTAAACAGCCAGTCTGGGGATAGAGGCTCACTGCAGGTGGGAGAACAAAACACCTCCAATAGCCACACAGGTAATCTGCTAAACTCCTGCTACCATATATGCAGCTTTTTATGCTGTGCAGCATAGGTTCCTGTTGGCAATTTCAGCCTTTCTGCTTAGGGCAGCATACCTCTCAGCCTGTGCTCTGTTTCTGATCTGGCTCAAAAAGCTGTTTATGCCCTTGCTCTCTGACCACAGATTCTTCCCAAGCTGTGCTGAGGCTTTGCCTCCCCTCAGTGAGTTATTTCCCAGAGCCCATCTTTCCGCAAAGTGGTTCCCCCAGCAAAGGGCTGGTTTTTACTTTTGGGCAGGATATGAAGCTTGCTTTAGAGCTTGAAAATATTAATCATAGATTTATTTACAGGATTAGCAAGCAACCAAATTGTGGTTTGAGAGGAGGGAAGAGTGACAGATATGAAAACTCTAGTAAGAGTGTTAAGGTGTTAAGATATGAAAACTAAACTCAACTATAACAGTTAACTTACCTTTCTCCTAGAAATCTTCTATTACTAAGAAGCAAGATGTTCTTCATGTTTTCAAGTCTGCTACTTTGATAAATATCCTCCTACATACTGGATAATTCACACACAATAGACAGTATCCCCTGTGCCAAAGAGGAGCCCGAGATGTGTCACATAAGCCTCTGGCTTTAGAGATGCAAACACAAACCAAATACCATTAAATCAACAAAAATCCCATGCAAAACAACCACCAGGAAAGGTAAAGCAGGAGCTGGCAGAGTCTCAAGGCAAACCCTAAGCCAGTTCTGCAGGATAGGACTTGGTCAGGGGGTCCCCCCCATGCTTCACTGGGGGAAGACAGGTCTTACTCCCTCAGCCATTTCTCCTCACGTCTCTCAGGAAAATGTGAATGATTATTTTCAAGATGACCAGCCATGTGCACGTTAGGCAGCACAAAGAAAAAAAAATAGACTAATATAGCGGCAAAGTAATGTTTGTAGGAAGCTGAGTAAACTCTGTCAGGAGTGAATCCCGTGGCAAACAGCCTAGAGGTGACCAGCTCTGGGTGCTGTGTTAGGGGACAGGTGTGCTGACAGAGCAGTCAGATCTCAGGAACAGCTTCTCTGCAGGGAGATAAGAACTAACAGCATCTTTCTTCATACACCAGAGTGACTGCAGTAAGAGAGAGTAATTTGTCTTCTACAAGAGCCTGCTCAGCAGTCCTGGGGGGGAAACCACTGGAGACAGAGCCCTGGCTTGCTTTCAGCTACACCAGTAGTGACAAAGGAGCAGAAAAGAGAAGCAGCTGCTGGCTCAGCCCCATGTTCAGTGGTGCTTCACACAGAGGTCTCCAGCCAGCTCCTCTAGCAGCTGATGATTGACCAAAGTACAAATTACCATCAGGCTGTATTGTCCATCCTGGCAGAACTACCACTACTAGACTATGCTTTCCATGCTGGTAGATACACATAGTAGAAGCAGCAGGTCACGATTTAACGTATATTACATCCAGAAATGTGCAATCATGAGCCAGTGGATTGCACATGGAGTAGAGCCTGCCACAATGGCTGAGTCAGCCACCAAAGATATGGCTTCAGTCACCAGAACCAGTTTACAGGAATCGTGTCCATTACATGCCCACTGCCTACAGACACTCCTCATACACATGGCACATATGTTGTTACATTAAAATGATCACTTTTTGCCCCACAGTGCAACTTTAGGGGCCAGGCCAATTGCTGCAAAATTGCAGTAGTTCACTCTCCCACCACAGCAGCTTTCACAACTTCAGCTGTTGGGGTGAATGAGCCACCACACTTCTCCTGCACTCAGTGTCAGGCTGGCACACAGCATGTTTACAACACCAGTGAAATCCCAGCTTCAGTCATGACAGAAAAGCACAGACCTGCATGAGAAGTGCAGTAACATTTCCATACTATTCTTTAAGAATATTCACAGGTATTGGAACTGACTTTGCTTGGTCTTTTTAACCAAACGTGCCAGATCTGTGACCAGAAATACTAATACTAGGGGTGTGCGGAGGAAATCCACACACCAGAGCCTCTGCTTTTTATCCCAGAAGTCAACTCCATTTGGCAGAGCAAACTATCAGGACCAAGTACCTCTCCAATTAAAGATGAGTTACTATCAGAAGCCCGTTTTATCACCACTTTAAGCAGTAAACATAGGTCCCTAAATGACCAGATAGTTTCTTAGATGGCATATGAAATAAAGATAGTTATCATGAAAATCCATTCTAATTGCCCATGCTTTGAAGAGTGGATGATTTTGAAAGCGATTAAAAACTTTTAAAAATTCAACCTGCTTATCTGCAAAACAGTTGCTGTGGTTGCTTAAGCAAAAGGGAAGATGATAGCATCTTCTCTAACGACATTTGTGTCAGAGCAACAGCTTGCAGCAGCTAACACCACACTTCTGTGATCACACAAAATTTCTGGCCAGTACCATTTTCAGATTTTGTTTTGCTCCTTTCCCAAAAGCATAGCAAGTCCATGCAAAGAGCACATAATTAGAAATAAGAGCAAGGGGCATGTAAGAGTCTGCTAATGTTCACATATGTCCTAATAAATTGATAGTTCACAAGTATGTGCCAGCTGTTCACAAATGGATACTAGTTCACTTGAATTCCAATAGATACTTATTTTATATAACTGCTGTGGATAAAACACCACCTCTTCTCATCCCTCAGGTATCACAGAAGCTTCAAACATTAGAAATACAGAAAAAGTTTTCGATGTTTAGTAACAGCTCCTTTTGTAATAAAAAAGTCCATGCTCCCTGTGTTTGTGAGCAGTACAAAAGAAACTGAATAAGAACAGGTACTTGCACCAGGAAGCATCACCATCAACACCATGAAAGCCCTAAAATATCTCTGTTGGATGCCTTGAGTTACAGTTACACTCTCCCAGCCTCTGACACCAGCAGTGGGACAAAGCAAATTAACGCTCTTCCAGATTTACTTCGAAAAGACCAGTCACCACTGGGATTCTCCATGGGAATCTTGCTCAGAGACTGCATTAGAGCTGTAAAGATTAACCTACACAGACTTCTGTCATGAAAAGGGCACCTGCACAAACGTGGTCCCCAGAGTCCTGTGTATAACCAGTTAGACACAGTTAAAATGCTGCTTTGACACAAAAATAACCTTTCAAGACCTGTCTTCTAATACTTGTTTCCAGTATTTCTCCTTTTGCTCATAGCCTTGTGGTTTTCATTTGCTTAAGAGCTTTTCCTCTTTTTCTCTTTCCAGTCTAACTGCAAGGCTTGCCAGAACAACTCAGAAGATTCACACAGAAGAAGTGAGCACTTTGCTGAAGTCTCCCACATAGTCAGGGAAAAGAGGCAAGACCATCTTGAGCTGTAAGAGCAAACCTCTTCCCTCCTCAGGAGCGTTATGTCAGTCACTAACAGCAAGGACTAAAGCAGATTCTGCTCTTTTTTTACACCATTTTCTCTGCTCAATTACAGATTTCAGTATCGCTGGACAACAAATACTCTACGCAGGATTTTATGCCCTTGCTAAGTGACATGGGATCCACTCACACCCAGGCTCTGGAGGCAGAATTTCTCAACCTTGCCAAGAGCATTTGAAAACCAGCTTGTGCTCAGAAACTCCACAGCTTCCCACTATCTTCAGCAGAGGAGGCTGGTGCCAGAGAGACTTCACTGGACCCCAATTGTCCTTTTCCCTGGCTTGCTGACAGTCATCTTTTCCAACCCTGCCATGTGAAATACCCCAAACAATGGACATGAGCCATCACAGATGAGAGACTGGCCTTAGCACAGGGCAGTGTTTTACTGCAAGATTGATTCTGCTCTACACTTGAGTTGCATCCTTTATATTTTAAATAAGAAAAACATTAAAAATGCTTGTCTTGAAAGGTACTTTGATATTTCCAACAGGTAGTTGAACTTTGCAAAATAAAACATTTACTATTATTTATGTGTTCCAGTATTTTTTGTCTGAGTATTGATCATAATATGGATCAATAAAATCTAGTGTACAGACTGAAGTATTAACATTCTTGACTAAAAACCATCCCTCAAGCAAGACTTAGTATTTCTAAAAAAATAAGCTCAATTAACAAAAACTAAATTTAAATTCTGGCAGTTCAAGCCTCAGCTGTTTTTATTTATTATTTTGTCTTCTTTTACAACTCCACAGCTAGGCTGCTCTTTTGTTTTACAACTGAGTCTAGAAAACAGTGACAAAAAACATGTAAGTGAAAAGGCCTTCTATTGCTCCCCAATTGAGACTTCTACAAATTCAACAAATTATATTTTCAGACAGTTTTCCAGATCACAGGTGTTGGGATGAACGTATTAATTTATGAATTCTTTACCCATCAGTTAAACCTTCAGGTTTTTCCAATCATTTGTGAGAGTTCTACAAGCAAAATATTTTCCCTTATGTAAAATATGAAACTATTTTCACTGAAACTGATAGCTGAACTCCCACTCTCTTCAGTGAAATCTAGCTATAGACAAGGATATGCATTATTAGTCTGATAACATACAGTGTAATCAAGCTAATTAATTTGACAACTTGAGACTGAAAAGTACAAATTGAGGCATATGCTGTTAACAAAAGTAGAAAAACATGACAAATTCAAGCAAAATATTGCATACAGAATGTAATGTTTTTAAAAAAGGAAGGTAATTAGATGTACCATATTTTTTATTATTTTTGAAGAGCAAAAACTAGAAGAAATTCCAAATCCTTAATCGGAGAGAGAATTTTTTCACTTTCTTCACTGAGATGAAACTAAATTAATTGACATAGAAACAAACCAGTGAACACTGGACTAGAAGATATCTACAAGTTAAAACAAAATTAAAAAAAAAATTCAAAAGGACACAATAAACTAACAGCAAGAAAATAATTCCTTGTTTCAGACATGTAGTAAGTTACCTTGAAAAAAAAAAATATCCCTAAACCAGGACAGCCTGTTGGTTTGAAGTAATATTCACTGAACAAACATTCTGATTATTTTATTGCTAACTATCTCAATTTGGCAGTCACTTCAAGTCCAAAGCTTGCACATCTTCTGTTCAAGCCCTTTGACTATATCAAGTAGCACATTTAACACTTTTCATACTGCAGTGCCCTTTTTCTTAAAAGCTTAAGATGTAGAAATGTGGATTTTAAAACATCATTCCTTCTCAAAAAGAAAAATGTAACCCTAAAACAAATTTGTGAGGAAAATACCACAAAATTCAAATTATTTTTGCAACAAGTATCCCAACACTGCAAACACACCAACTTCATTTCAACAATACTGCTTAGCCTCATTAAAGAGAAAAGACTTTAAATCTTCTACTTCAAATGGAATATTCTGCTCCTCCATTTCACTCATCAACTTCATCCTCACTGCATGTTCCCCATAGTTCACTGAAGGATCTGAAGCAGTTAATTATAAATCAAGGAGTATAGAGGTATAAATTGATCTTCAATCTTACAATTCATGTTTTTATTCAATCTTCATAAATGTATTTTGATAAGTAAAAATAGGAATTCGTTCTGTCCTTGGAATGCAACTAATACTTGGCACTATCAATAAAATTGTGAAATTAATAAACTAAACCAACACAACAAATCTTCTTAAACACCTTAGAAAAGCTTTTTTTGATCACTGCTTACCACATTGTACCAAAACCAAATCTGTACATCATCTTACAAGAAAAAGGATATGTAGTTAAATGGAAAAGGTCAGTGGATTCCTATTAGCAAGGATTTAGATCCTGTAGATCCACGCTCAAGTATGACAAAGTATTCTTTACCATCATTCACAGTGAGGGGAGGCTAAATGTGTCTAACCAGACAGTGATGCTGAAGAGAACTGGCACACAAACATTTATCTTGGAAGGGAGAAATGGTTTCCACCCAAACCCGCTTAGGTTCATATCCACACAAGCAGTGTGTCACCATACCAGATGGGAGGGACCATTTGGGTCAAATGCCAGTCTGACACCATTTTACTATCCATCCACTTGCATTTACATCACCAAAACCAGAATTTACCACACACTTCAATAGTCCCCAGGCAGATGGAGGGAGAACACCAGGGCTCTCACCTATTCCGAAAAGCCCACAAAAGAGATTTGAAGGCCCACTGATGATCTGTGATGTTTGAGCAACATTTTCATCCCAAGACAATGCTCTAAGTTTCCTCACTGCATCCAGAATCAGTGGAGAGCTTTGCTTATAATTTATTGGCACCTCACAGTCAACAGAGAGGGGCTTTCAGAAGTAAAATCTAGAAACTGAATACAGCAAAACCAAACTACCGCTTCATCTTGCTTTCTGTCTTGTGAAAGCTTCTCCAAAACAATTTCATTATTCAGGGCTATTCTCCCCCAGTTCATTTTCTTTTTTTTCCTCTTTTTAATCCAACAGATTTCTAGAGGTATCTTTTGCCTGAGATTATCACCACATGCAGCAGACAAGCACCACAGTTAACAGCACAGGCTCTTTCCTGCACTGTGAGCAAGATGTTTCTTGTCACATGTAATTCATAAACCAAATTGAACATGTCAGAGTCAGTGAACGCTGTGCAGGTGACTCTTGGAGAACAATTAACAGATGGGAAAGAGCAAGGTAATGGTGGTCTCACTAATTACTTACAGGATGAGCCTTTTTGACCATCTCAGAACTGTAGTCAATATATCAAGGTGAGACTTGAAAATATTTGGCAGTTCCTGAAAGAGTGTAGGTTCTTGGCAAGATCTCAAAAATAAAAATTCTTCCTCTCCCCACAGAAGGGGTCAAATTCCACCAAAGTGCAGAATTCAGACAGTTTATAACTGGAGTGTTGTAGTAACAGAGTAGAAGAACATCTTATGTTTTTCAGTGAGGCAGAAGTGTTTTGTAATGATACAGCATTGCTTAGTGCATGCCAAACATGAAAAATTAAAAAGGTGTGAGTGCAGTATTTTTAAAACACTTTATGAAGGTTTAAATATAATAAAGACAAAAATTTTAGCATAACTTTCTCTTGCTTTACAGCATTACTCCTTCATCCTCAAAGAACTTCAGTTCTGTTAGTTCTAGAGCTGGCTTAGAGAGGAAACCAAAGCATTTTGGTGCAAATGCCAAGTCAAAATGGGTAACTGCTACCTTGCCACATGTTCACATTTTGGTCCTTCTCATGAAGGGGATGCAACTTAAGCCAACAGGCTTGAAAACTAGTCAATTTTCTATAATAAATCACATTTCCTCATAAGTATACTATCACTGATAATGAATTGCATGGTCTTTTCATTACTGTGATTGCAAATCTTTCTCTGTCTCAGTCTTTTAAGAATAGGCTGTGCATTTTCCTTGGAGCACCAGAGAGTTGAAGAAGAAAGAATAAAAAGGGAAATGGAAACAAATAATAGGGACAAAAAGGAGAAGACAACTGGTATAAGAAAGCAAGCTAAACAAGAATATGCAACATTTCATGCCTTTGTGTGAGAGTTACCTTGTGCTAAAGGTTAGAAACTGTTGTTCCTTACTCCTTGTATCCAAAGCAATGTATTCCCATACAAGTTGCTGCTAAACCAAAACCTTTAGTTATTGTGCCCAGCTCACTTCTGCTCACAGAAAAGCTCTTGCTAAGTAGATAAATGCTTTAAATCTCAGGTAGTAGAACCAGTCTAGGGTATGCACTACACTTGAATTCTCTCTTTACTAACCCTGTCTTTTGTGCTAAGGTGATCAACATAGTGCAGGAAGCCTTCCAAAGCTCTCCCATTACTTTATCCTTCTAGAACATAGATGAAGAATTCAACAATAGGTTTGTTGACAAAGAATTTGTTGCATTAAGGATCATGGGAAAAGGTCCTTAACACAGCCAATAATATCAGCGTTAAGTATGATTTTGTAATAAATACCTTTGATAAGACCTGAATGGAAGTGTCACTTGCAGTGGAATAGCAGTGGTAATGAGACCTCTCACATTATATAACTGTATTTAAGATTTGCATAAAATTGAATTAATATTAAATTAATATAGATAATAAAGAGAGAATCACTTATTTCAATTTTCATTAAACTTCAGGGTAGCTTGTTACATTAGTGAAAGAGGACTAAAATATTTTAGTTATATAAAATTAACTTTTATCTGTGAAGCTATATCAATGAGTACCAGAAAGAGGTGATTAACTTCTCTAAACATGTAGAAAAAATACAATGTGAGTAAATGTGCGTTCCTATGCACATCCATACAAGGCCTCAGAATAGAAATTTCACTACAATAAAAACAAAATAGGCATCCACATCTCCACCATCACTCAGTGATGTTTTCTGCCGAGGGCCAAGACTGCAGCTCCCTGCACTTGTACATAGAGCTGAAAACATTTTTATTTATGCAAATTAGGCTGCAATCACCAAGCACAAGAAAAATCAGCTCTACCAACCTGAAATAGCAATTACCAGGTTCTCACCAGCGGGGACTTGCCAGTGACATCATTTCATGCACACACTTGGGTCCAATAGAGAGGAAAATGCTTTAAGACACTTTTAAAAAAGACCATAGCAAATCAAAAGGCAGAAGACAACTAAAAATTTCTATATTTATATTGAATCTGAAAGTCTAAATAGTTTCAGTAAGTGATCTCCAAAAAGCTGAGGCATTGAATTTCCCATGTTTAGCATTTTGCAATATCAAGAGAACCTACAGAGTTTTAAAGGTCTGGCTTCACTTATTCAAAAGTGAAAGCTCAGAACGTGCCACGTTCATGCAACAGTATTAGTGTTCTATAGGCATCTTTTTTAATTTGTATCAAAAATACCTCTGTCATGATAATTCAACCTAAAGTCCATTAAAGCTATTATATTGTGCATAAAAATTGATGAACAGCAAAATTTTGAGCAAACCTAACCAGCCATATACGTGAAAACATCTGTTGTACTTTCTTGACTAACTATAAAACCTATAACTTAATTAGAATTACAACAAACATAACATATCTGGGGTGATCCTGTCATTTCACAGGGGCCTACTCTGTAAATGACAGCCTCAAAATACTGATCTAAGCTAGTATTGACCAAAACTTGTAAAATTGCTGTTCAACCCCTCACAAAGAGTAACAAATACCCTGATTTCATATCAGCACAAGAAATAAATATGAACCTTCCTGTTTAACAGCTTAAGTCACAGTCTGAACTTTGAGGAAGCTGAGAGCTCAAGATTTAAGATCAGAAGGAAATAATTCTTCAGTGGAAAAAAAATAAAGAGAAAGCAAAGAGTTCTTTGTTGACCTTGAACTGCTTTGGCTTGTTTTCTTTTTCAATCAACACCTTCAAGCACCAGTAACTCCCATCTTCGTCCATTTTACACAGCTGCTTATCCTTCTACCTGTAATTCCACCAGTTTACGAATGCATATTTCACTGAAAATGTGGACTTTAGGTAAACTTAGAAAAGCATCCATCTCAATTTATCCTCCTAAAAAACATCTTGTGCCTACAGGAAAATCACTGTGGTTGAAAAGAGTCTTATACTATGGCAAGACACACTAGTCCTTCTTGATTCACCCAGCACAAATATCAGCGTTTCATAACACAACCAGAATGAATAATTTCATGCCAGGATTCTTCCCATCTTCACCATGGACACTGCCTGCAAGGAATGAAACTTCACCTTTAAATGAATAAGAAACATTGCTAGTAGTCAACCTTCAAGAAGTTGTGTGACCTTTGGATTTTCTAAGGAGAAAGGCACAGAAGCTCTTGCAAACATCTGCATTTATTTGGTTACAGAATTAATGATGCCAGCCCCTTTCACAGCTGACACATGAAGCAGCAGCAGCTGCTCTTTCAGGCACTGACTGTAGCCAAGTGACCGTGCCTTGATTTGAAAAATGGATTGCACTCCATCAAACTTCTCTCCACTGCGATTTTATGAAGGCAGTGTGATTTAATTCCTGGCATAGAAGTAGATACTTCCCTGCATGATAGATTTCACATCTAGACATCCAAGACATTGGATAGACCAAGTTTTCCATACCTAAAAAACACCTTCTTATTAAATCCATTGCTGAGTGTGTGTTCATGCAAGTGCATGTGTGCACATTCACACAAGTTGCAAGGAGTTGATGAAGCTCACAGAATGCACCTTCCTGTGCACAGAGCCCAACCTGTAAGATATGGCAAAACCCTCTAGAACAGTCCAACAAAACAAGTATTGGGCCAGCATGACCAGTAGCCAGAGCTTTTTCACTGGTTACAAAGAAACCACAGTCAAATCCCCATGTTATATGATGAAGTCAGAACATTTGTGGTCAGCCTTAACTGCCCCAACAAAGCCTTAGTACAACAGGGACTATTTTCTATTGCAGGTGGTTCTCCATTCCTGATTATGACTTATTATTCCTGATTATGACTTATTATTCCTGATTATGATCTTATCCAGGACCCAAGAGAGTTTTATTTCCTAGTTAAGTCCTGCCTGAACTGGCACCTTTCTAAGAGAAATTTCTATTGCAAATTCACAGTCATTGCTATTTAAAACATCCTCACACAGCCAGCAGACCTCAGTACAAGGAAGGGGTCACTGTGAAATTACTGATGCTTACAAAGTTTTTTCAGTGGGATCATTATTTCCATAACGGATATTTTCCATGCATTTGGAATTATGCAAGAAGTCACCCTTGTACCAAAAAAAGCATTCTCCGTGACCCATTTCAGAGAATTTTGAAATATTAAAATATTTTCCTCTTTTTGTCATTCTCTCCAATGGTCACTTAATTCAAGTTTCACAGCACTGTTGCTTCTAAGTCTGTTTTATAAGTGACTGAATGCTAGAGAGATGAGCAAAATGCTGCCTGCAGTATTTATGCTTATTTTTCACAACTTGAAATTGGCCTGGGATCCTGAAAGTGTTTCAGAGCCTGTGCAAATCCCCTCTTGGGATTATTTACAACCTGTTGATGCATTCAGGAGCACACCATAAAATATCATTAAAACAATAAACGTGTCCTCAGCTACTGTGAGCCTCCATCCCCTCATGCTCTTTCATACATTTTCAGTTGCTGTTTTCACTACTAACCAAAATAAAGTATCTTTTCAATAATAAAACAGGCAGCTTGAAAATGCATGATGCTGAGATCTCTCTGGTATATCCTCACCTATGGGACAGCGAAGCTGAGTACAGGGATTGTCCTACTGAAAAACAAATGATGCTGGATGAAGAACATGAGTGACAGCTATTTGTTGTAAATGGATGCCGCAGATATCAGCTGGAAGCTAAAATGCATTTCATTATCACTAATTGAATTTAGATATACAAATTTTAAAAAAAATAGATCTATAAACTGTTCCATCCATAGCAGAAAATCTGCTTTCTAGACACCAACCCATGTGGCACTTGTGCAGCAACACTGCGATTAACAGAGTTTATAGTCCAAATTCTTTCCTTTTAAATCCCCGCATCACCACTCTGCAAGCCTGTATTTTACCTTTATCACCCTATTGCTTTGTTTCTTTTTACTGAATAAGCTTTTTATTAAAGTTGAGAGTACTGAGATCCTGCCATTATTTCCATTCCCATATTGTAGGCAGAGTTGTTTTTGCCAGAAATATCCATATTCTAAAATCGAAAAAAAGGCAAAACCCCACTGGAGTGCAGTATTTCTTTGCTTTATCACAAACATCCTGTATACTAAATGGTATCTGTTTCCCTGAAGAAGCATGTTTTCCCTCCTTCCAAAGCAGCTAGATATGTAGTGCACTGCAAGCTATATCTTGTGATTATTACACAAAAGAGGAAACATCCCAACATGCATTCCCTTTCCCCAGGTGACTCTCAAATTGCAGTCAACCGTAATTCAGAGAGAGACTGGGGACAAAACAGAAGTGCTTATTCAGCAAGGAGGACAGTAGTTCACAAATTAAAGAGATGGTGTGCATTTATATCGGAGGACTTTGGTTGCAGTAGAGTTTGACTGAATTTTAGCAATGTGCTATTTCTCCTGATACCATCCCTTATGTCTCAGAACTCTGCATAGTTCCAGAAGAACCATGCACATAGTTAAGAAAGATTAAACCAACATTTTATTGCCCAAATACCTTGAGGTCTCACATTTGAGCACACAGGGGAAAAAACAAACAAACAAGAATAAAATATCCAAGGACAGTTACAAGACAGCCTTGGTTTTGCCAGGAGAACCACTAAAGCAAGAGAATCTTTCCTGCTAACAATCTTGCCCAAGGCACTGCCCTTGCCCTGCCCTATCTGAAGCATCCTTTAATCCCTCTCCTCAAGACTGCACTACAGCAGCAGACAACATGCTAAACCACAGCTTGAGATTCACTGAGGTTTTTGTCCTAGGAAACACAGCTCAATTATCAACCAAAGAAAAATGGTACCCTACCTGCTAACTGCCTTTCGCCTTATCTGCAAGCTCTTAAAGCACTCAACCCCCAAAATAAAAGTAATCTTGCCACTTAAGAATGACTAGTTTAACTGGTCCTGCATCACAGCACCAAACTCTGGCTTTGTACCCTGTGCTGTACAAGTCAGCCACTTCACTTCTCTCTTCTCCTTCATATAACACATACACCATGCAGAGAATATAGTTATTTAAGACAAACTTGCAATCTAATTGAAAGGAAAAAGATGGGAAAAAACAAGTGTGAATAATTCCTCATTGTCTACATATTTATTTAACTAAGCAGAGAAATGCAGCATCAAGTTGATAATCCATTTTCCTTGATCCTAACCAAACTCCTAGGCAGGTTTAGACAATGCAGTCTTCAGAAAAGCTGTTTACCTGGTACAGCCTGTCCCTTCACTGTGCAAAGCATCTGGAGGCCGCAATTATTATCAGATATCTCAAACTGTTGTTTGCTCAGGAATTAACCAGGAATTTCACCAAGGTGTTTTTTCCCCCTAAAAGAAATTCTCTTCTACCTCTACTAAAGGTGATTTGTTTGTCTTACTTATACTATTATAGAAAAAATACTTGCAATCTGGGACAATGGTTCCCCTTATTGCTCTGACTAATAGCTGCATTAACCATGTTATCTGCAAAACTAAAAGAACATTCCTTGTCTATTAACGCCTTACTTTTACAGGAAGAGGCAAAGAAACCAATAATTTTCATTTAGACTACGGTATTAAAAAATGAAAATGTTACATGTAGCAGCCATCAGCATAGTTTAAAGGATTTTTTTTCCTGTTTCTTGAAAACTCCAGTCCAGAAAACAGAAGGCAAGACTTAATTCCCCAAAACATTATTTCAGGTATTGAAAATGGAAACAAAAACAAAAGCTGCATCTTGCAGTTATTGCTATTTATTATCAAGCTATGGCCAAGTCATTGTTGTATGTTTCTCAGAGACCACTTAGATAATTTTAAGGCACATATAGGATCATATAGGTTGCCGAGACGAAACCTAACAATACTAGGCAACACAAGGCAGGAGCTGTATTAAAGGAAGAAATGCCTCCAGTCTGCACCTGTCATGAGTCCCAAATTTTGTATAAAGTTGCTTGATTTTGGTTACACATTTTTTAAGTCAGATACTAGCTTTGGTTTACACAGCATTGACTACTAAGCAACTCAGATAGTTAAAAAGATAGCAACATACAGAAAAATTGTATTTCTTCTGTAATTAAAAATTGAACTTGCAGCATTAAAAAACTTGTGTGATACTTCAAAACTATCATAGCTGTTGTCCAAAAGTTGCATTATGCCTAGTACTTTATTTACCTTTCCTTAAAGCTGTCTGTTAGTTACTTCAGACCTACAGATGAATAACAAGGTCACTGAACTCAAAGTAAAATTAAACACACCACTGAGAAAAGAAAAAAAAAATTACAAGCTGTATTTAGTTACTGGTCATTATTCTGGACAAAGATGCCAGGAGAACATTAGCGTAAAGATCAGCTGCATAAACCAGAACTGCCCTTCCCACCCAAACTGTCAGCATCTCCACATCTAGGAGCCTCTCTGAAGCAAAGATCCTTTCTTCTGCATATCAGGAAAGTTCAGCCGATCCTTTCACATGTACCCTAGGTCACATCACACAATGAATTCCTCCACCTGAACAGTTACCAGGGGGTTGCATGGCACCTCCCCAGAAATCAAATTATTTCCAACTTTACCATAGGAAAAGATAAATCAGAGCAGTTGATCTTCATGGAAGCATTAATGCTCAGTGAGTGGTCTCAGGTTATTACAGCAATCCTCCCAGAAGAGGAGAGCAGCCACCCTGAAGAGTGGGGCAGCTTTTCTACAGGGCAGGCAGACACTTGTGTCATTAGGCACCAAGGGTAGTGAGATCCCTGCTCATCGTGCAGGATCAGGGGTTCTGACTGCAGCACATTTTGCAGAGAGGGGAAGGAAGAGAAAAAAAAAAAAAAAGGCAGGTTGGCTGCTGACAGAAACAAGTATTTCAGCTAGTTTAACACTTCAAAAAGTTGCAAGGTCATGTCAAGGGTCTTGAACACAGGTAGTGGTGATGGGGGGTGATCTATGCAGTCAGACACTGCAGCCCCCCCAGAGAGGCTCCCACAAAGAAGCCCTGGGCTACAGAACAGTCTCGACACATTTCACTCCAGTTTCTGATAACACATCAACCACAAAACACTCTCAGTGCATTTCCTAACTCCCACCTTGACCTGAACTTGAAGGAATGATAGTATTGTCTTTGGTGCAAATGCACATTGACTCTTGTAACACAAAAAAATCATCGACCAATTTACGTACAGACAGAAGTGGATATGAAGGCACAGTGCAACAGTGCATGAAATATTGCACACAGTGTTGGAAGTAGACATGCCACATCAAGATTTACAGGTATTAGGGGGGAAAAAACTCAACAAAGTATTTAGTCTCCAAAGTTTCTTTTGTAGCATTGCAGCCTTGAGCAAAACTCTAATAGCATCATTTGGTTTTTACATTCACAAAAGCGAGCGTGCAAATTCCCCTGCATACAAATAAGACATTTGCATATATTGACCAAGTCCTGTAAGTTTGGATAAAATTTATTATCTGCTGTATCAGTACAGCAGCAAAAAAAAAAAAAAAAACCATCCTGATGTTTATACGAACTACTTTGAGGGGAAAAAAAACAGTAATAAATCTGGCTTCTCAGAATTTGAAATTCAGAAGGTGGGCTGACCAAAAATGCTATTTAGTGATACACAATAAAACAAATAACTTGCATTCTCCAATTTCCCAGTTAATGTTTATTGATTAAGTTTTACTAGAAAAAAGCTATTAGCAGTGGATATTCTTGGACAAGTGCTTAAAGTAAGTGTTGTAACTTATATCTAACTATTTGTTTAGGGAAAAGCATTTACAAGGAACTGTTTTCCACTTTTGAGGGGGCAAAAAAAGTAGGAGTCATTTGCAACAATGCAAGCAGAACAAATTGAAAAAAATGCATTCTATTTTACTGGGTTATAAAAACAAGCCATTGCCAAAGTGTCAGAGGTACAGTTAGTATGTTCAGCCTTACGTTCTACTGAAGACGTTGCTTGGCTATTTCCAGACTTCAGAGCAAGCTTTGAGGTGGGGGGAACACAAAACACCAACATTCTCTAGTGCATCAGCATTAGACATTGAATTGTGAGTACATTAATTGCATGCAGCAGTCCATTTACCTATAGCTACTTTGAAATTAAGCCACTCTTGAAGATTAGAATTTCTTGCCACCATTCTAGTATGTTTTATTCCTGCAAAGCACAGTTTTTATCTTGAGTGAGTCAAGAAAAAAAAATACAAACTATTATCAGGCTGGTGTATTATTGCTGAAAAGGTATCCAACAGGTGACTCGATTAAATTGAGACAGAACAGAGCACTCTGTGTTCTTCTTCACTTGAAGAGCTTGATAGTAATGAACTTGTAAACAAGCCTATTTCTGGTCATCTCTGGACATTCTCTTATGACCTTTGCTTGAAACAACCACAGGATTTTATCCCAACCAATTTTTATTTCTAATTGTACCTCAGGGCATCATGGTTTACCCCAGCTGGCAAGCAAGCCCCACACTCACTCCCCCACAATGGGATGGGGGAGAGAATCAGAAAGGAAAAAAATAAGAAAAATCATGGTTCAGATAAAGACAGTTTTTTAGGGAAAGGAAAAGTTGTGCACTCAAGCAGAGCAAGACAAGGAATTCATTCACCAGTTCCCATGGGCAGGCAGATGTTCAGCCATCCCCAGGAGAGCAGGGCTCCATCACATATAAGGGTGACTTGGGAAAACAAACACCACAGCTCTTGAATGTTCCCTCCTTCTTTCCCCAGTTTTACATGCTGAGCATGGTGTCAAATGGTATAGAATATCCCTGAGGTCAGGTGGGGTCTCCTGTCCTGACTCTCCTCCCAACTCCTTGTGCCCACTTGCCCATGGAAGCAGAAAAGGCCTTGGCTCTGTGCAAGCACTCATCATCGTTAGGAAAACATCTCTGAGTTATCAACACTGTTTCCAGCACAAATTCAAAACACTGGCTACTGTGAAAAAAATTACCTAAGCCAAAACCAGCATAAGGCATGATATTTTTTTCATCCACACTGTAAAGATTTTTGAACAAAATTATTAGGGTAAGAGAAAATATAATTATTAAATAGACACTCAAATTTGCTATATAAACTTGCAAAGTCAAAGTAAAAATCCTGAAGGTATTTTGCAAATACCTTCAGCAAATAACAATTTTCATTGTCCAAAGACCACAGGTTGGATAGACAGAAGTAATCCAACAATTTAATGCTGAATGAGTTTTACATCAAATAATTAATGTACAACGCATCTTGTGATCTTTTCTGCAAAACTTGCAGCATTTCAGCTTTGCATTCAGAAAAAAAAAAAGCTGTTGATCTTTACTCAAATATATGTTGGATCATCATCAATAATCAGCACATCATAAAGGTCAGTACATGCAAGGTCTGCAAGAAAGCATAAAGGAAAGTCAGCTTTAAATAGTGGGAGAGCAGGAAGAGTCAGAGGGACACTAAAAAGATTTTATTAGAATACATCAGCATCTCAGGAACAATCTCTCAGTAATACCACAAATGCCATTCTGATGAATCTTTTGTTTCTTTCCAAGCTTATACTGGAAAGAGTTATCACACAGGGACACTTCTGCTTAGGACGTTTGCATTTTCAGTGGTATTCAAAGCCTTTCTGCAAGCTTTCATTGATTACAAGTGACTACACATAAAAGAAGTCAGGTACTCCTGCCCAGCCTCTATTGTGCCTCACCAAAGTCCTTTAGAAAGTATTTTGTTATTCAATTCTTTGAAAAAAATCTTGAAAATGTCAAACTATTTCCACTTCCTCCACAGGATTTGATTTAGACTGATATATGAACATTCTAACAAAGTGGAAGAAAAAGGCTTATGCTAAGAGTTAATACTGGGATATGTCTTTTCAGACCATCAAAGCTTTTGCCTACCTTAAGTCCAAACACTTATCCTAAGGTTAATGACAAAATATAATTTCACATTCTCAAAAGCATGCTTCAGCTTTGCAGACAAGTAGGACTCATTACTCCTGGATTATAGTCACAAACATTCCCATTAAATGCCACACCACCCACTAACAGCAAGGTCTCAGCAACAGAGCTGGATGCTGCACATCAGACACTTCCTCACTGGTAGGTACAATGGTCACAACATGCATCAAAACCATCTTTGCTTCCTCAAACAGCCTCCAGAGTCAGGCAGCACTGACAGGGGGGTGACCAACAAAACCAAGGCCATTTACATGAGAGGCCCCTGCTGCCCTTTATCCACCTAAGGCTAGAGCCCAGACATGGGAACCAGGTGCTACATTTATCTGCACATAACCTGAACAAAATGGAAACATAACAGCCACAAACCACCTTACCATGACTTTCCTGGGACAGACGAGAGGAGAGATAGACTGAGCTCAGTGGCCTTCACCTTTTCCCTGGCATCCAGCAGGCCAAATCTTTGCCTACAGCCCAAACACTGCCATTTCAGGAGCAAACTCCAAACCTCCTATCTTCTCCTTCAGTAGCTAAAACTTTGGTTGCAGAGCACCAAAGCAAACAAACAGCTTGCCCAGAAGGACTAGAGCTGCCAATGTTTTGTTTTTCAGGACGCTGTATTGCTGAACCAGAAACCCAGCCAGCCCAGGCAGGCTGCAAGCAGTTCAGACCACCCTCAGCTCCTTCAAACAAGCAAACCCACCCCCTTGTTGCTATTGCTTTATAGAAATCACCTGGCCATTTCCCAGCTGGGTCAGATTGCATACAAGCTCAGCTGGATCTCCTCAAGCTCCACTTTGTCTGCAAAGGGGGTCAATAGTTATAAACTAAAAAAACATATTTATAGGTTTTAATGTGTTTTATTATTAACTGTAAATGCTTTCCCTCATAAACACCTTCCAAAAGGGTGATAAACTATGTTCATTATATATATATGTGTGTATATAAAAGTTCAGGAAATACACCCAGGAGGAATCTTGGTCTTCACATACAACTTCCCTTTTCCTTTGCAAAGATAGTTTCATAAAAGTAACAGCAAGCAGAAAAGGGCTAAAGTTCAAAGAAAGAAGTAGCTGAGCTGCACACAGATGGTGCCAAGAACAAACTAATGAGCCACTGGTCACTCCTATATCAAATAAACCTTAGGATTATGGATGTGACAGATGCCCTAATGATATTTTACTATGCCTCATAAATATTCTAGGATATTCTAAGACAAAACAGGAGTGAGAAGCAGGAGCTACCCCTAGTTGTATGAAAATTATTTTGAAGGATTGTCCCTACTAAATGTTAAAACCAAAAACCAAAAGTTTTCTTAGAGGTGGGGAAGTTAAATGAAGACTGAAAAAGCAAAAAGCATGAACAGCACAGGAATTACAGGAAAGAACATGCCTCAGGAGGCATCTGTAACTATTGAGGAAGCAGGTGAAGGTCTAATAGCTTTGGATGCATGCAAGGTAGAAGAAATGGGGAAGGCAGGAAATGGCAGAGAAAACTTATGTAGAATGTGGATGTTCCTGTGAAATGTATGGAAGAAAAACCTTCAAAACCTTCATGTCTCTTTAAAAATAAAATATAAAAAAATTAAAAACAAAAGGGGAGGCACAGGAGTGAGTAGTACAAAGCAGAAAACTGAACAAGGGTGGTTTTCTGTTGGGAAACAGTTGGATGCTTAGCTGAAATTTTTCATGGTAAAAGCAGAACTGACAGTAACTTCCTCAATCTTCTTGTCTTTGGAGAAAGGCACTATTCCTAACTATTCCTAAAAGGTTTCCCTTCTCTGTAAATAACAGGAAGGCTGGATATAGTGACTGATCGTGAACTTTACCAGCCTCATATCTTGGGGATCTCATGCAATATGCAGCTGATCAATACAAATCCGTGTTTGTTTTTATTTCTTTTTTAGAAACACATTATCCACCCATGACAATAGTACCATCACTTACAAAGTTACATTTAAATATCTCTTGAAAAATAATGGCATAATCTAGTGATTTAATTAAAAGATAAGACAAAGAAACATTACCTCTACCAGCAGGACTTTTTATAGTTTCAAATTCAGCTGAGTTTTGAAACAGTACGTTTTGCATGGACAGAGGAAAACATACATACAGATTGATGGGAATTCTAAAATATGGTTTACATTTTTACAAGTCAAGAAACTGAGGGGAAAAAAAAAAAGGAGAGAATCACATTTCCAGAGATGAAGCTTGGTGACAAAACTGCTTTTTAGAAAACAGGGATTTTTAAAATCTCTAACACATTCATTCCATAGTCTGTATTCATAACAAATCCACTAAACTCTTGCACAAAAGAAGATGAACAATCAGACAGCTATACACTACTCAATAATGATGCAGAAAGGTATTTCAGAGTGGAATCTTTAAAAGCAAGCTCTGTTATGGAAAGATGCATTTATTTAGAAGCCACTAGAATATCTGTCTCATTTATTCTTCCATCTCCTCACCTGAGCTCCATCTATTTAAGAACAGCACAATCAGTCAAGCTGTTTAATAAAGGAAAATTCAAAACCTTTGCAATAAATATGTGCCTAGGCTATTTATTTTCCAATAGAATTTTCAAAATATGAATTAAAGCAGCAGAAAACAAAAAGACTCAGAGATGCAGGATGCAATCCTTCAGGAATAGACTGCTGCAGTGTGGGTTCCCCATACTGTCACAAGTCCTGGCAGCTAACCTGCTCCAGCATGGCCTCCTCTGCCCCTGGGTCCATACATCCCTGCCAGGACCCTGCTCCAGTATGAGCTTCCCACGGAGTCACAGCCTTCTTTCTGGCCTCCACCTGCTCCAGAGTAGGATCCTCCATGGGCTGCAAATGGGTCACTGTTCCCTCATGGTCCTCCGTGGGCTGCAGGGGCAAAGCTGCCTCGCCATGATCTCATCATGGGCTGCAGGGGAACCTCTGTTCTGGTGCCTGGAGCACCTTCTGCCCCTCCTTCTGCTCTGCCCTGGGGGTCTGCAGAGCTGTTTCTCTCACGTGTTCTCTCCCCTCTCTCCAGCTGCAGGTTGTTGTGCAGGTTTTCCTTCCCCTTCTTAAAACATATTATGCCAGAGGTGCATCCACCATCCCTGATGAGCTGGGCCTTGGCCACTGATGAGTCCATCCTGGAGCCAGCTGGCATTGGCTCTGTCACACAGGGAGGCAGCTTGTGGCAGCTTGTCACAGAAGACACCTGTGTAGACCCTTGCTACCAAAACCTTGTCATGCAAACTCAACACACTGAATTAAAAAGGATAAGGGGAGGGAGGAGGATGCTTTTCAAGAAGTCCTGCAGGTTTTGTGGACAGTCAGAACTTCATTGAAGCAAGCAATAGCAAAAACTGATCTAGCTGTGGAAAAAGCAATTGGTTTCATTCCATCAAAATCATGACAAATGTCCATGATGTTTAAAAAATACTTAGTGCAAGGGATGATGGACTTGACAGCACTGAGATAAATGCACACCATTTGGCCACCTTGGAAGACACGCTTTATTGCTACTGTTTGTCTCTGTTTTTCTGACCCTTCTCCAGCATGGATCCTAAGTTCATTTTAAATAAGGTTATGCAGATACCACATCTGTCCTTCCTGATGACTCATGTTAATGACTTTTTCTTTCCTTAAGAAAACATGTCTAGGTATTCATAAGATTGGGTTTGTTAGCCTGCTTTTTTTACATCAGGGGGAGACATTATTCATTGCAAGTTCTCACTAGTTTTGAAAATATCTTGAGTATGACAAAGACTTGCTCTCAGTGAAAATGGCTGAGCCCCACAGACTTCAGTAAATCTTCACCACACCTGAATCAGAACAAAATCAACCCAGTTACTGAGGCAACACCTTAGGGCAGAGACCAGAGCTGCTTCTTGTCAAAATAATTCTGGTAGGCTATTGGAAAGAATGAAGCTCTGGGTTTTCTAGGCAGAAGTCTGACTAAACCAAATGCTCTTAAACTATCCAAAGGGAAGGAGTGTTATAATATCAGAAAGTGTTATGAGACATAGTTTACCTCTTCATAGAATCACAGAATGGTTTGTGTTGAAAGGGACCTTAAAGATCATTCAGGTCCAAACCCCCAGCCTTGGGCAGGGATATCTTCTACTACAACAGGTTCCTCAAATTCTCTTCCACCCTGCCAGGGAGGAAGAGACTTCCACAAATTCTCTGGGCAACCTCTTGCAGTTAACATTGCTTACATGTCCTCATTCCCCAGGATTTTGAAATGTCTGTATCTGAATTTGAGAGAGTGAAGGCACAGCTTCTTAGTACTGATAACATGAAAGTTAAGTTCTTCTTCATTTTAGGTAGGTGCAAATTTCCTCTGTTCTCCACAGATTTCTTGTTTGCAGCTGATATGGCACATTATATATATATTAACTCTACTGTTATACCAGTGCTTGTAACCTTCCCTGTATTAAAACAGTAGGAAAATGAAAGTAAATATGTGTGAGTTTCAAGAAAAAAAGCCATGGGGTTACCTCACTTGCCAGTGTTTTTGTTCTATTTTATGCCCTTTTACTGTTTTCTCTAACTAGATGGCAGGAAAAGAAAAACATCCAATAAACAAACAAAAGAGCAACAAATTAGAGAAAAGGCAATGACTACAGAAATATAAGGAGAAAGCATAATAAATGAAAAACAGCAGAAACTAGTCCATACTCTTTTTTTGAATTAAAACTGCCTCAGGTTGTCCTGAAGTCAAACAAAATATATTTTCTCTAAACTGAATGTTGGCTTTCTCTCTTCAGAGCTGAATTCTGTTATTGGCACTTTGGCATGTATTTAAGCAGACACTATGCTTTCTTATTTTTTTTTTTGTCATTTTCAGGAGTCATCCCCATGACACTGAGATTTTTATCGGGATTGACACATTTCTAGAAGCACTGCTGACATCAATAGTTCTCATGATCCATATTGATGCAAAGCATTCCTCTTGGGGGAAGAAGGTATAGTAATTTATTTCATTACTGAGCTGGAGTCTGAAATTGTTTATATTACTGGTTTACTTGCTACAGCAAACCTTTTAGCTTCAGATATCAGATATATTTTAATGGACTTAATGATGTGCTCTAAGGGGACTATTACTTGTAGCTATCAGCATACTGTGCACCATTTTGCTCTGTCATTAGCATTTTTTCCTTTTGCTATTCAAACATCCTTCTCCAGTTGCATATTGCCCTAATACCAGGCTCTGTGTGCTTGCATACATGTGAGTGCATGTGTGCAAATGTGATCACAGCAGCTGACAGAACAGCAGCACCCAGCCAAGTGGAAAACACAGTTCCCAGAAAATAAAAACATGCATTCCCAGGGACAACAATCTGTCTAAATAATTCACCTGTTAAATGTAGTTACCTAGTAATTTAGTAGTGAAAATGATCAAGATTTCTCTAGTGGATCTCACCTAAAGGTTCTCTCAGACTCCTACATTCTTTGTTGTAATTAAAAATAGATTTCACATAGCCATAGAGTCATTAAGGTCAGAAAAGACCTCCAAGGTCATCAAGTCCAATCTTTAACCCAACAGCAGCACGTCAGCTGAGGTCTGACATATCCACTTAATCTCTTAGGCAGTTATCACTTTGGATGAACAACTGCATTTCATAGACTCTGAACTTCAGCGATGTATGAAATATGGAGGGCGCCCTCACTTTTGAAGGAAGGAGGAAAGCACAGGGATTTTGCCAGCTTCAGTAATTCTTTCCAGTATGTGAATTATGTTGTCAAGAAGAAAGCCACCAAAGTGCTGGTGGACAAGTTTCCAAATCTAAGAAAGAGATATTAAATTTCTGTGCAGCATAATCTAGTTGCAAATCAAGATACAAGCATCTTTGTCCTCTATCTCAGCTGTGTGTCATATTCAGTTTCCACATTCTGACAACTGTAATGAATTTTTCTGGTAACAGTAAAACTCATGTTTTTGTTCTGAGTGATTTCCCGTTGCATTCTTCTTTTTCTGTCCATCATGCTTTTTAAAGTCCCAGCCTTTTGCTTCAGTTGCCAGCTGTTGTGCATTTCCTTTCCCACCCTCTGGCATGGAAGTTGTGAGATTTTCTTTTCCCAAGAGGCAGTTCAAGAAGAGTTCAAGGAGAGCAGCACACCATGCCCTGCCCCATATCCCATGTTAAATGTACTGGAGGGCAGGCTGAGCTTGATGGAATCACCTCTGTGATGAGAGCAGGTTTGAATACATGAAGTGTAAGTATTATTTACAGGGGACAACCATTTTCACATTTTCCCTCTCTAGACAGACAGCAATGAGATACACACATTTCATTAAACAAAAATGATTGTCTGCTCTCCTAAGCAGCAATCTTCATTCTCAATAATCAGACTTTAAGTGAACTAGGAGTGTTTTAATTAAAGGATGCAAACAAATAGTCAGATTCTGAGAGATGCTGAGCACCTGGTATTGCAAACTGCAGATGGTCTGTCACTGCCCCTGCTGACCTGGTCCTCTGGCCCTCATTAAGGGCACACCAAAGCACATTACTGTGATGGCTGTGCAAGGCAGAGTCAACAAGGCTACACTCTTGACTCTCCAGACATCACTATGTAAATAATAACATCATAACCTCTGTGGTCTAACTGAAGCTAGCCTGGCATCTGCATATCACATTTTATCCCAAATGTGTATGTATTTATAGTAAAGTGGAAAATGCAAGAACTGCAAGGCATCAATCCCTAGGTCATCCTGGGACTCAGCAACAGCTCCTAAAGATGGCTCTGATATCCAACAGTGGCAGCTGCACTGCAGGTTCAGCAAGCTCCCTCCCACCTCTGCTGTCCATGAAACCATCCATTGAGCCCCCTCACGCTGCTCTGAGGGGGTTTTGCCCTTGAGCTGAGTCTGCTCCAAACCTCTGTGTCACACCGAGTCAGTCTCCCCTCACACCACACAAGCTAGTCAGGATATGTACAACAGACAGGTATCTCAGAAAGGAGCACAAAAAATAGTAGAGAGATTTAAAAAGGGAGGGAGATGGTCAGCTAGAGCTCTTCTAAGAGCAGAGCAGTAAAAATCAGAGGCATGTGTATTTTAATGCCCTGATAAATGTCACTGCAAGGAAAAGCTTCTTCCACAAGGCAGTGTGGCCCTAGAGATTAAACAGCAACTTCTATACTTACCTTTCATAAACCCAGTGGGAGGAAATCTTCTGGCAGCTCTATCTGCCACATTAATTTCTTACATCAGTTCAAGCTATTTTGTCTTGTGCTTGGTGTCTTTGATTATATTCACTCAAATATGGCCAGGGTGTTTTCTTCACCCCGCAGAAAGCAAACGTGTGGTGTCCGGGGGTGGCTCTGATGGAGGGCAGAGTGGTGCCCATCCCCATCACAGCTGAAAAACCACACTAAAATTTTCCTTTGTCCTCCTGTCTCACAGCTGACAGGCAGCAGCAGATTGACACAATAGAGGTAAGGGAACAAGGAGCTATCAGGGAACAACAGAAGCAGCAAATACGAAGTTCCAGGGTGTAACAGATTGCTACCACAAGTAGCTCATTTTCACAGTGATGTTTCCTTAGTGGGTGGAGGGGGTGGTCAGCAGGGTGAAACAGTTCCCAGAGCTCCATACTTTCAGGCACCAGCACCTCAGCCCTCACTGGGGATTTTACTGGCTACCCCCAAGGTCACAGAGGACAGAAATGTGGCAACTTGGACTGAGCATGACAAGATGCCAGTAGGACAAAGGCTACAACTGTCCTTCACAATTTAATGTCTTTTTTTATGTGTGTTGTTGCTTTCTGCTACATAACTAAACACTTGTCTTCTTAGCATTATTTTGGTAATGAACAACCTCTACTGTTCTCGCTCCCTGCTACTAAATATTCTGCTGTGATCCTCACAGCTAAAGTACATTTAAAAAGCCACTAAGAGTGTTCTTACACAGCTAACTTAAAATCCATCCCACCCCAGTCTGTCCCAAGTACATTGCCCAAGTGAAACAGCCCCTTGGCCAGAGCTCTCTTCACCAGCATGCTATTAAGCTCTTCGAGAAGAAAAGACCTTATTTTCTCAAACCTGTGCCTGGAAAGAAAGAAAGAAAGTATATGAGGAAAAAACTCCAGCATACCAATCTGATTAATGTCCAGACCTGCAGATGCAATCCAGAGAGAGAGGAATGGCATCTGCCAGCACACTTCAGACACCAGATTTACTGTAGTGAATGGGAAAGGATGACGCATCAGGGAACAACTAAGGCTTCTTGATATCTATCGTAAGAAACATCCCAGAAAGCATAAGAACCTGCAAACAAAGGCATGCCATACAGGAAATACAAATTATCCACCTGATTTATTGCACAAGGAGAATTTGAATGTGATGGAAAACCCCAAAAGTTGCAGATGTATCAAGTCTATACTGTCGAGAAAGGGAGAGAGTTTGCAAATGATGGTGGTTTATAAACAAACTCCAGTCCTTCTTTCTCTCCATACTGTTGTGAGGCAGAGTTTGCAGAAAGAGGAAAGCAACCTGCACTTCGTGCCTGGATAATGGAATTTCAAACAACATGCTAAACTGGGGGTTCCCTGCCCCACCATTCTCCAACACCAGCATTGCACACCAGCTCATTATCACCTACCTGATCAACCCTGGGGAAGGAGAGCTGGGATGACAGAGGCCACTAGCTGGCATACTGAGGCAGTAAGTTACTCTGTAAGTCTCACCTCTTCCTGAGGCTCTGAAGACGCTGCAGAGCAGTGCTGCTTTTTTTAATGCCCCCCAAAGGTGATAAATGCAAGCTGCTGGGAAAAGCAGTCTCTTGAAGTGCAGGGTGACTGTGACTAATGCCAATCTTCCATAGCCTTGTTGATGTCTTCCAATCCAGATTTTCTGACTTAGTTTGTGAAAAGTTTACAGTAAAACTGCCAGAAAACACTCTTGGGGATCTCCTGGCCACAAACATACCTGGAAAATTGTCTCTAAATAAATTTCTGAGATGCTGGTGACTAACTCTGTCAGCTCGAGGAAGAAGCTGAGACTGGCATCATTACTGGTGATGTCAGAAAAAAACACATGGGGAATGTAATCTTGAATTCAAGAAACCCAATTATTTTATTGCTTATCTAAGAAAATGTTTCTCTTTGAAACAGGTGGCTCAGAAAGTGACTCAAATGTATGTCACAACAATCAACAGTTTTCTGCATCCATACACCAGCCACCATGACACTATTATCATTTTAATGTCATTGTGTCTTGGAGCCTTCCTTCTTCCCTTCCCTTCCCTTCCCTTCCCTTCCCTTCCCTTCCCTTCCCT
>WBMV01002155.1:840613-984671 GCA_013396655.1 Campylorhamphus procurvoides | reverse complement strand
CTTCCCTTCCCATTTAGTACCTTCATGTAAAATAATGCCAATATCACTTAAGCTAAGTAAAACTTTCCCACCATTGCTTCTCTCTGTTTGACATATACTTTTTCAAAACAGAAGTTTAAAACAATCAAGAAATACTTTTCCATAAACACAATGGCTAAGTGTGCTTTTCTGCTACATAACTAAACAACAGAGTGGATACCAAAAGTATAAACCTGCAGACGCTCTTACAAAACAAGATCCCTCAAGGTGATTAGATACAAAGGCATAGCTAGTGTTTCAAACTTGCATTGCCCAAGCTTCAGCAAGATGAGAGGGTGTTCCAGGACAAGGATCTCTCTGTATTTGCCCAGGTCTCATACTCTTTTCTTAAGTACCTGCTGCCAGCTCTCCTCAGAGGGAAAACAATGGGCTTAGAACTTCTGCCTGACCCAGTATGATTATTCCTATGCAAAAGAACACAACAAAAAATTTACTCTGAAAGATAAGCTTTAAATTATTACCTGTTATAATCAAAACAGAAAATCTCCTTCCTGTACAATCAGACCTATTTCTATGAGGTACATCAGCTGAACAAAATGCCACTACACTGAACAGGGCACAATCTGAGGATGAGCCACAGTTTGAAACTAAAACAACACACAAAATAGCAATGAGCAAACCCAAGGCAAACACCACAGGAAGCAAGAAGTCCTAAGGAGATATCTGAAAATGGAGATGAAGAGACTACTTACTTACACCCTGACATCCAATGCCCCTGCACACTGTTTTGGGAATTATTAGATAGTTTCTGCCACCATCAATGTCACTCAAGCAGTTTCACCTAGGAGAAAATATTTTTAAAGGTTTATAAGCACTGCTGAAGAATAACATACTAAATTTTCTGTTCTAGAGAGGCACTTTCATGTTCCTGTTAGACTAAGTATAATGGCATTGATCTAAAGCCAGATGCAGACTATAATGCAACACAAGTTAATCATAAACAGTTGACTCTTATTGGCCAGGACAGGGTAGAACTGTTTTGCTATTATTTCTGCTATTTCTGAGGTCTCTTGTGGTATAATTCATTAATTCAAATAATGGCAAGCGATACGTGTAATTGGTAGCTGAGGGAGGAGACTGTATTCACCAGTGCCAAAACCTGCAAAAGAAAAGAGTGTTCAGCTCATATAAAATGGGAACTTAAAAAGCCTGCAGAAGACAAGTCCTGAGCAGCCACTTCAGAATCTGGCAGGCACCAAATGACCCAGAGAGCCTGCATCTAATTAGACTGATGAAACTACAATATGGCTGTGTGATGCAGGTTGCTCTTAGACCTTCTCTGTATAAAAGCTTTCCTTTGCCTTTTTTAATAAACAGTGTTATAAATTAACTTCTAGTACTTTCTTATCAAGCTTTTGTAGAATAAAAGTTTGCAATGGTGTGTAGGGGTTGGTTTCAATGAAACACATTTCGGGTTGCTTCAAAAACAAAAACTTGTATAAATAGAGGTCCAAGCAAACAAGCATCATGAGCTAAATGGAAGGGCATTGATTAGCACCCTGAATTACTTAGTATCAAGGCGAAATGTGCCTCATGGAAGTGAATTGCAAACAGCATGCAAAGGGGAGCTCAAAGCACTGCGTGCAGAGGGGTTGTCTGTGTGGTATTCACCCTGCTCAGCTTATGGGCTAGAAGTAACCACTGAGACCTGTTGAGTGTGGAGACCCAGTGCTGAGTGTCGATGAGAAGGAGGGAAAAGGCACTGAGTTCGGTCTGCGACTGCTTGGTTCTGAAGAACCTGGGACTCACCCCCGGGACAGCAAGTCCATTACCTCCCAGGCATGTCTGAGCTCCTCAGAAAGGTGTCAATCACTTCAGAATCTGCTGGTCCAAATATAGGACTCTGACAGCTGCTCTTGCTCTCTGCAGAAGAGCTGAGCACATGCTTTTCTACCTCTGCACCACTTTACATGCACCCCGGCACCTCTTCCTCGCAGCCCGGTCATAACATTTTGGAGGAGGCTGACAGTTTCACCCACCAGCACACACTTCTGAAGCACCAAAATCCCAGATAAACCAGGTGCTTGAAACAGACCTCCCTCTTCACCTCCCCCCCACCCTCACCAGGCAGAGACTGAGAAGACGACGACTAAGCAGCAGCACCCCTTCCACCTAATTTAGGATCCACCAGGGCTCCCCCACCCCCCTCCACCAACCCCGGGGACTGTCGCGGCTCCTCCCAGCCCGCGTCCGGCTGGGGGAAGCCGGGGAGGCGGCCCAAACGCAGGTCAGCCCCGCAAGGCACCGCAGCCACTCCCCGCACACGGCGGAGCGGCAGGTCCGCGCATCTCCCGGGGAGCCGCGGGCAGCGCGGGCGGAGCATCATCCTGGGCATCATCCCAAGCATCATCCCGGGTACCATCCCGGGTACCATCCCGGGCATCACCCCGGGTACCAACCCGGGTATCACCCCGGGCATCATCCCGGCATCGCCCGCCCCGCCCCGGCGGCTCCCGCAAGTTGCGGGGCGGTGGAGGAGGAAGCGGCGGGGCTGCTCCGCCGGGGAAGGGAGCCCTTCGGGGCGGCGCCAGAGTTTGCCCACCCGGCTGCCGCCTCCCCGCCCCTCGCCGTGTTTTCTTGTCTTTATTTTTGGCGGCGGCGGCGGAGGGAAGCGCTTCGGTCTCCGCGCCGGAGCCGGCGCCTGCCGCGGTGTGGATGCGTATGGACGAGTCCTCGTGAAAGCAGCTCCCGACGTTTCCCCCTCCAAAACAAAGCTAAAAAAAAAAAACCAAAAACCCAAACAAACCCAAACAAACCACCCACTTGGACAATTAAAACGGTAAATCTAGCTAACTTTTCATTATCTTGCTTGCTGTGTGCTTATATATGTAGATATTTATGGCTTATCTGGCTTCATTTCGTCATACTTTGATTTTCGTTAATTAGCTTTATCTTGTGTTGCCGGAGAACTTGAAATACGGTTTGGAACAGAGGAGGACTCACTCGGTTTCTGCTTTTGCCTAAAGTTGGGCTGAGGAATGAAAACCTTCCTAGTTCATACCAGCCTTGCAAATATGTTCATTTGTTTTATCAGCCTGAACGTAGATGAGATTTCCTGTGGCAGCATCCCCTTGAGTTTGCTTTTCCTTACTTTATTTTTTGCCGATGCTATCTAATACAGCAAAGATGTGTGTATGCTACACACATGCAATCCCATATGTCAATTGATTTTGTATGCTAGCGTTCACTTCTGAAATTCCAAGTAGGCTTTGAATCTCTTTAGTTTATGATGTTAACAAGTGAACTGTCTTCTGTTTTCATCCTAATTCAACTTGAGTATTCTGTCAAGAGGTCACCCAAACCAAAACAAGTGGTGTTTCACAGCTCTGTAATTATTTAGTTTCTTTTTCAGTGATAGAAGCATGCTGTCATTTGTACAGTTCAGACAATTTGTACAGCTTCATAATCCAAAGGGCATTTGTTTGTGTGGGGTTATTAATTTTATGCAGTTACTGTATCAGTTGGATGCTTTATGAGCCTGAGCACCCCCAGGCTTTCTGCACAGTATGAAAACCAGCTTTAGGGGATTATATGTCTTTGCTTTGTGAGATACTATAATTCCACATATATTTTTGCTTTCTACTATTAGCTAATCTTCTTTTTGGAGTATTAATCCAGCAGACATTTAACTGAGAAAAATAAAAATAAAAGGTCAGTTAAAAAAAATTAGCATATGCATGGAGGAAAGACTATTTTATTCTCATAAAATAAGAAAAGAAATATCAAAGTATGCATGGTTGGTAAAAATTACTGACCAGAATTCTGCTGTAAAATATGACCTAAACTTCCAAGTCTGAGTCGGGAAAAACTTTGCTCAGTGTAGACTTTATTGCTCTTCACTGATTTATTTTTTTTACCTCTGAGAAAGGAAAGAAATCATGTATTGATCCATGTATTGCCCATCTATGCAAGTGCATATGCACCTGCACAGGCACACATGCCAACCTGATATTGTCCAAACACAGGACTTGTGATTTGCGTTTTTGAGATACAGAGCACTACAAACAATGCAGGGAAAAGGAAAAAAAAGGAGGAGAGATTTACAACATTTGCTGTTGGGCACATATTTTTGGGACCTTGGAAACTGGTCTCAGTAGTCAAAGCAAAGAGAGAGAACCCCACGTGCTCTTCAAAGCACCTGGCATATGTTTCTGTTCTGAACTGCTGCTTCTGTGATTACATCCCTATTTGAATTAATCTTTAAAAAACTTATGTTTGTCCACCATTTATCTTGCTATTGTTGAAAATGGGATAAAAATGTATATTTGTTGGCTATTTTTAGTGTGCTAAATACCAAGGTCTGTTGATCCAGGAGACAAATATTTTGCTTAGAAGCTAAAAAAAACCAAACAACTTTGCTCTTGATGATACAAACTGCTGTGTGCTGACACTGCACATTTCACTTTTTGCAGTGTTGAATGAAACAGAAATATAGAAGTAGGGGGCATTGTTTTCCCTGCATGTAGGACATGAAGGGTTAAGTGGTCAGCAGCACTGCTCAGAGCATTAGTATCTCCAAGGAATATTACTTTCTGAACACTGCAAAAAAGGTGACAAATGCATCAGGTTGTTTTAAGGAACTGTAAATACACTGCTCGTGGTGCCTCTGCCTCTTCAGAATCACCATTCACACCTTGTCTCTTTGGTATGATTTCTGCCAAGTCCAGATTTCCACCAAGCCTGTCATAAATATCTGAAAGTTTCTTTTTGATTGTGAACACGGAAGTGCTTGGAGTTTCAAAGAAGGGGGGAAAGTAATTACCTCCAAGCCGCTGTGAAATGTTAATACAATAAATAAAATAGACCTTTTGGTTAGTCAGAAATCCTACTGTCTTAAGAAGAGATTAATCAAGCCTCTGATGGTTTGGGGCTTTTTTATTTTTCCCAGAAGTTTTGAGTTCTACAGATCTTACTGCCTTCAGTGAAACCTTCAAGTAAGCAAGTTTCCTTGCATATATCCTCCTCCTCCTTCCTTCCCCTCCCCTCTGTGAGCTCCAAATTACCTGGTTTTTTTCATCCAGACAGCAAATGAAAGGGCGAACAGAATACACTCAGGCAGGAGGGACTCCCTGCTTGTAGAATCTGACTTTTCAATACCAAGATTCCTCTTGAGCTGGAATTACAGACAAAAAGGGCTCATGCTGCACAGGACGTCTCTCAGGTGCTCATGGCATTTTGTGCTAATTCCACATCTGAGGATGACATACCACTATTTTAGTGTTTGAGAGAACATAAGTGATTGAAATTCAGATATTTTTAATAACTTGCTAATACACAGCTGTTAGAACTGTGACAACTGAATTTATTGGATCTGAAAGGGTAACACCTTTTTGTCCCAATTTCCTCTAAGGTATTAGTTGCAAAAGGCTTTATGTGCTGCCAGATCCAGTGGCTTTCCTTAGTAATAGCCCCTTACCCAGAAACAGGGAGGGAAAAAGGCATAGCTTCAAAGTTGCAAGGAAAAAATACTTTAAGACAGCTTTAGTAGTTGAAATCAGTTTTTATACCTTTGTCTTTTAAATGACTAATCTCTGTCTGTGGGTGTCCATTTAACCTGTGATATAACTTTAGAAACAATTGGAGGCAATTTGTACTTTAGGATCTCAAGTGATTAACGTTAGGTACACAATATAATGCTTTTCAGTATTTGGTGGGTTATATCTCTCAGCTTTGGATGCCTTTTGCCTTTTTTAATGCTACATGGTCATCTACGGGGTAATTCATGAGCACAGACAAAGGTTACAGACTCCCTAATTCCAGCTTCAACTGTTATGGCATTTTTATACAAATGCTCATTTACTTTGTCATACCATTTAGCAAAAAGGATCAATGTGATCCATTATTCTGCAGCTATTGTGTGGAAAAAGTGATTCTATCAAAAATGTGTTCCCTGGTAATATTTTCTTGTGAACTAATTATATATGTCGGACATAATGTTGCCCTCTGCTACTAGGCTATGTTTCCAAATGTAATAGAGTTGGAGAATTTTCAATCCGAGAACAAAACACTTTTTTCAGTTGGTATTTGATGTCTATGGTGGGAAGGTTGCCTCTGGCAGAGAAACATGTCCTTCAGTGTATACACTTCACATTTTAATTAAAACCAGGGCACATTTCAGAAAATGTTGGGAATGTATATTATATATATTGAATTTCAAGTGTTACTTTCTTGATGGTTCATCTTACAAATTAGTGCTGGAGTAATAGAATGGAATTGGTTGTCATTTCCTGCACTCTCTCTTTATGTCCTCAGTTCCTCTGCAGTTTCTGGAGGAAGGAAAATTAAAATATGCAGACCTAGACATCCTAAGAATTGATTAATGTGCATTACATGGTTATTTGAGAGGCTTATTTGGAAATGGAAGAGCTATGAAACTGGGTTTGACTCTTACAGCTGTGCATCCGAGCATGTGGGTTTGCAGCTTTTCTGTAGGGGAGAGGTAGAAAGCCCGAAACCAAAGGCAGGATCACTAGTTTTAAATAGCAACCATTGCTTGGTCTACCATGAAGCGTCAGCTGCTCAGCACCACAAAAAGCCCAACCCAAGGACTCCCACATCACTGGCTGCTTTGAAAAATGAGAGAATTTGAAAAACTCCATCAGCATATGAGCAAGGAGCCTTGTTGACTGTTTAAGTGTTGTTTCTGCTTGTCAAAATGCAAGCTGAGTTTTGAAAGTTTTGATTGGCAAGCACCCCAAAAGTTAAGATAAGGCTTACCAAAGTGATAAAATGGCTGACTGAATTATATTTTTTTCTTATTTTTTCCTAGAATTTTGTGCCTAATTCATTGTATTTTGTAAGAAACCATTACTACGCTATGTTAAATGACAGCGCTGCTTTTTCAGGCTTTGAATGAACATGATTTTTGGTGAAAAAGTGAAAAATAGAGTAGTTAGATGGCAAAAACACCCAAAAAGAATCATCCAATGAGCTGGCTCACATACAAACACCACAGTTATCCCTTAAGTGCTAAACTTTTTAAAAGTCATTCTCTGCCACAGGAAATATTGGATTGCATTGTGATAGTCCTGTTAATAAGCTGTCTAGGAGGTACAAAGGGAGGCTAAGGTGATCTAGCTACCTGCTTGTGTATATAAGTAGGTGTGCATGCTTATATGCATATGTGCACAAATACACATACTAATTTCATGGAAGCCAATATAAAGCCCATGTAAATGAACAAATGGAGGAACATTGGGAATGTGACCTGGTGGAGAAAGAGGAAAGGAAAGCAGAAAGGAAAACTTAAGAATCACCAAAATGTTTGTTTCCATGTGTAGATTTTTGACAGAGCAGGTGAGAAGGGCTGGAACTGGACACCTTACCCAGAGAAGTTACTGCTTAAGCAGTAATGAGAGATGATTATAAATTGATGGAATTTTTCCAAGAGGTACTTTGTACCTATTGAAGCGTGGTTGTGTTTGGCAGCTTCTCCTGACTTAAGAACTTCTGAACTCTACTGCCATAAGTCACAATCAAAAATATGACAATTCTAGAAACTTTTGACCTTCAAAACAGAATTTGAGAGCATTGAATTAGTATACCTGTAACTGCATAGTCCTGTCTGCAGTAACAATTATGGTCCAAAAGATTCCAAAAAGTGACAGTCAGATTTCTCTTTTCCCTTTTTCACAGTAGTGGAAATAAAAGTTTATTTTAATCAAGTTTCATTCCTCTTCCCAGTTTCTTCCTAAAGCTGCCTGTAGTTGGCTTCTGCAGCAGCTGAATGAGCAGAATAGTTGGCTTGGGTCTTTTTCATGGTCCAGAATGCCAAATGTTCTCTGCTTATTGCTTCCTACCTCTGACAGAGGACACGGTGTTCAGTGAATCACTCCTACAGTCAGCAGCAAAACATTACTTCAGCATCACTTTGCATCTTCTCTCCTTCCTCTTTCTCCCAGTGCCGCTGTCCTCCTGGCCTCACAGAAGTTAAGTTTCAGGCAGACCATCTTTCCTCATCCTCTGCTGTTTGAGTTTCCTGGGCTTTGACTTCCTGGATTGCTATGGATTGCATTCACATGGAAGCACTGACAGTGCCCTGACTGGAAAACTTTCTGTGTGGGCAGCAATAACCATGGTGGCTGTTGTTTCTCCCTGAATCCAGTAGCCAGTGTGCATGACACTTACTGTAGGGCTGCTGTGATATATGAAAAACAAGCATTTTCCAGCCATAAGTGCACATGATTTCTTTGGGTTGTAACTGCATTTGTTAGTCTCCAGATGCATACATTTGGGCCATAATTGGATCATTTACTGAAGAAAAGTAATCCTTCCTCTGGGAGAAAAGAAACATTCCTGTCTTTTTACCTAGCACTGTTGATTTGATAGCATTAAATCCGTTCAGTTTATTTGTACTAAGCATAAGATTATCTCTAAATTCAATATGGGAAAAAAAAGTAGCTATCAATAGTCATTTTCTTATCCTTAGCTTTGTGGCAGATTATAAAAGATCAGCCTGGCTTGGAGAAACCATTGCAGTAGGCAGTGGTGGAGCCCACAGAGTACAAGTTTGCTCTCTCACTGCGATGACTGTGGTTCACTGAGTCACTGACGAGAAGGGGGTGCTCTGAAACCAAAAGAGAAAACTGAAGCAGAGAGGTCTATGATCAAAAGATGATTTATGGGAGAGATTTCAGGCCATAGTTTATTGGTAACTCAACCACTAGAGGATGTGGGCAAATTTGGGCCACATCTGTATTGCTTAGAGAGGCAGCTCAGTGAGTTATCATAGTAACTTCCTCCACCTGGTGTTATAATAAATCCTAGAAAATACAGTACAAGCTTCTAACATTGCTACAGACACAAAACAATAAATGTGTCTTGGGTGAAAGTACTAGAAGGAGTATGTATCACCCTCTGGAAAACTTTAATCAGAAAAATAGGTCTTAATAACTCATTATAACAACTATTGTCAAGTAATAAAGCTTACACCACTTGAGGCTGTTCAGGAGACCCTCCCAAGTATCATGGAATGTTTTGATTAATAGTTTAGTACAAATTAGTGTTTAATTATTCATTAACAGTTGAGCTAAGGGAATAACCTGTACACTTTATAAGTGTGCAGGTGATAAAAGTCAAGGGGGGATGCAAATGGGTGGAACAATTGAGTTGGAATTAAAGGTTGTTATAAGAAATCTAGAATACCATGAGCATCAAGGATACTCTAGGGAGGAACAACCACAAGTGCAAATATAACAGCGGAAATGACTGACTGGGCAGAGATGTACATTCCAGTGCATGTCAGCAATCTCACAGAGCTGATTCATGTCCAGATGATGTAACTGTCTGATCCTTCTTGGGAAACTGCCCCACGGCCACTCACATCCTGAACCTGGGAACTGGGGGGACAGAGAGAGCAGGGCTGCTCTGCAAGGGGAGGTGTGCTGGGAGATGAGGTGACCCCAGCACGGCCACTGCCCCACTGAGGGGACACAGCCAAGCAGAGGCAGGCAGAGCCAAGTGCCAGTAATGGGACCCAGTGACAGCCCCAGCACAGTGAGGGGATGAATCAAGGCCAGGGGCCACCCAAGGAAGCAGCCCGAAGGAAAAAATGACATTGACATTATTTAATGACATAGGAAAAATTCAAAGGTACCAGAGAAAACAACCAAATAATATAATTATCCTCTCAAGAAAACAGGGAAGCCAAACTTTAGAAGTCTAATAGCATTTTGGTCTCTGTAAAATATGCATTTAAGGCTGTTGATTTCTTTCCTAGGGAAATGACTTCCATCCCGTCCTCTCTTAACAGTTGTATCTACATAAACAATCTTCTGTGTTGGGCTTGCCCAGCATAATGGCATCATTACCATCTCTTTTGCACAAAGATTTCTTACATGAGGGTCATAAATCAAGTTCATTCACATTCTGCCTTTTACTGAAGGCTTTTAAATTTTTTCTTCCAGCCAAGCCTCACTCTTCTCAAAGACTGTACTGCAGGTCTCATTATGAAATTACCTGACGAGTTACAGTAGCCAGTGTCAAAAAGGGCCCCTGCTGTTTTAGAAAAGATAAAGTCTGTTTCTTTTCATCTAGACCGAAAGCCTTGTGTGATTATGGGGGTTTAGATTTTATTTTTTTTAATTAATATTTTAGGAAGTTTATATCTAGAATAAACGACCATTTTCTATTAATAATGAATATCTGTGTCTATGCTGTCACTTTGATTTGCTGTTATGCCCTTATCTCCCAATTATCCAAACTGTATCGATTTTAATTTGTTTGCACCCTGTTATGGAGTAAACTAATTGGTTTCTTCCAAGAAAAATGTCAGGTGAGGATTCAGAGGTGGCTTGTTGAGAAGACCATTTTAAATAGCAAAGACCATATCCAGACTGGAATCTTTCTGTGCTGCATAGTGTTTTCCAGCTCACTCTCAGCAGATCTTCTGCCCTTCATGTCTCACAGGCCTTCATGCCATGTGCAAGGACATGCAACTGATCACCGCTTTGGTACTAGGCTATGAAACTACCATTCCACTGGGTCAGCCCTCATGTCAATTTAGGTATTTTGAACCACAAAACTTCTAAAAAACAGAAATGATGTATTTCAGGCACATGGACCTGTGTTAGATGCCATGCAGTGTGGGCACAGCTGTTTGTTCACACTGCTCTAAATGGAATATTGTGGGCACCAGCCACACTTCAGCTAGGGAGGAATCTCTCAGCAAGAGAGGCATCTTTTTGGTTTGTTTTACATATTCTTGATTCAGGATTGTTGTTTGCCTTTCAGATTTTTGACAATGGCATAGTAACACTAAGTTTTCTCCTTGGGAAAAACAAACAAAGCTCTCCTCAGTCCAGGGCAAGTCAGTTTCTACTAGACAGATGATAAAATGAAACAGCAAGATGAGCAGCCCAGGATGCCTCCATTAGTTATTGGCACAAAAGTCAGTGGTGCTTTGAACTCTCTGTAAAGGCAGATTTGACCTAGAAAAGACATATATTTGGACACAGCTACTAAGGAAAGACAAGTAAAGAGGGTGTAAGTATGGAACCTGCTCACAACTGTCTGTAGTGGCAACAAATGTGGAGCCTTCCAAATGCTGACAGTTTTGCAGAAAATGACTTGCTCGTTTGTGCAGCACTTGCATGTTTCTAGAACAACAGTCTGTATGTGGTATTGTGACACAATCTGGTATTCACAGTGAAATTCTGAATCCACTGCAGTCACCCAAAAGCCAAGAGTGTCATCTGCACTTAGATATGTAATCTTTAATCAGCAGCAACAGCTCTGGGTGTATATCTTGTTTTTAAGACGACCTATTAAGCTGTCATCTGTTGCTGCTTGACCTGTAACAGATAACGCCATCAGGAGAAACAAGCACTAAAATGAAAAATAGCACTGCTTGCTTTCACTAGCATTCATCAGACACTCCAAAAGGCTGCAGCTGGGCAACACAACTGCACACAGAGTGCAAGTTCATTATGATGGTATGCCTTAATTACCTCTTTCTAGTGGGTTTATGTTTCTTCTCTCAGTTCTCAGGTATTCTCTTTATTCTCGGGTATTCTCGAGTCTGCTGCTCATTAGCCCTCTCCTTGATCTTGTACTGAGTTTGTTTACTGGTTCTCCTGGTAGCTGTTAGACAAATGGCATCAGTTTCTTGTTATATACAGCTACACATAAGAAATAGGCAAACCACATTTAGTCATTCCAAACTACTAAATTTCCCTAACAGAACGAAGAAAAGAGGGTGTGTAGATGGACTGAAACTTTACCTGTTTTTCAGTATTAAGAAACTTAATTTCAAGAAAGGTACCAGAAAAGGGTGAAAAACATTCATTAGCAAAACCTGGCATTAATTTTACAGTGAGACTCTTTGGGGTTTTTTAGACATTATCCTTCAGAAGCAGGTGCTGTCTCAATGGCACACATCACTGGTTACATGAAAGATTTCTGTCTAAAGCATGACATTTAATTTCAGAAAAGCAGTCATTAATTTCTAGCTTCCAAAGTCTGTAAAGTATGTCAGTCATTAATGACAATTAACAAAAATTCTGAATGTAGCAATAGTTTAAAAATAAAAGAGAATAAAAGTTTCTTGCACATTTTCAGTGCTAGCATTCTGCCATGAACAGTGTATCTCTGAATATTTAAACACGGTCTCCTCCTTGGGTAGTGGTGAGAAAAGGAGAATACATAAGGCAAAGGCTAGGTTGTGAAACCAAAGAGGAGGGGAAGAAAAAAGAGCGGGAGGACCTGCCACTCAAAAGAGCAGCCCTTTAACTATAGTGACTCAGTCGGAGAATTTTGTTTAGGAGTAAAATGTGAAGTGCATTTTGCCACTCAAGAACTGGAAAATAAAAAACATTAACTGAGGGACACTAAACCAAAGAGTAGAACTACAGAGTTTTATCAACACATTTTGCCTTTGGCATCAAAATGTTTCTTGTGTTCTGAAGAGCTGATGTTAAAGAACAGCTGTAACTGGTGGAGGTGAGGAAACTTGTAGTGGTCCATATACCCACCAAAATGATGCCATTTAAAGCACTAAAATTATTTATGAATGCACCCAAGTGGTTTTGCTGGAACAAACTTTGAGCAAACATTACTGAGCGCAGAGACCTTTCTTTTTTTCTTTTGATACAGCAGTAAAGGAAAATAATTGCAACAGGACGGCAGTATTTCTGTTTCCCCTAATAGTTCAGTAGTTGGAAAGCATGATCCAGACACCACTTTTTGCTCTTTGAGGGTTTGTCATCTGGCAGCAGTTTAAACTTCACAAAGGACCACATTCTCTGGCTCTGCTGTCTGTCACAGTCTGTTTTCAAACAGGCTTGAAGCCACACAGCAGCATCACAAACAGCTCTCTAACAAGCTTTTATGGCAGTCTTGGAGATATAGATGCCCTGGTTCAAGCACTTTTTTTTCTCCATTTGAGAGGAAGGCCTGAAATGGGCTTTGGTTAGTGCAGTGAGGGGGCTGTAGGCAGAAAGCAGCACTTCATGTTGCTCTGTGCAAAGGTACCCACACTTTGAACTGCTTTACTTTTTCCCCAGCACAGGCAGAGCTGACCTCTGCTGGAATAACAGTGTATAGAAAGAAAACCAAGAGACATGATTTATAATCACATGAAGACAGGAACATATTTTTGGCAAACTCCTCATTTCTCTTCAATACCCATTTGCAGAAAACCTCCTTAAATTCCTCTTTCTCAAGACATATTTGTGAAGACTAGTTGATGCAACACATGATACATGGGGAAAACAATACACTAAGAAGCACATTGTCTGTTTTGCATCCATGTAAATCACTTGCAAGAATGGGCTGTATCTGCTGTATTTGGACATATTCTGGGGCAAGGATGGAGAATGAGGAGGAGGAGAACATCTGATTCTCTTTGGAAAATGCTTTCCACTGCAGACCCACAGAGGTGTTTCTTTTCCTTTAAGGACTCATGTGGTCTCCACTACTGCAGTTATCACCTGGATTTTACTGAATGTCCCCATACAGTCTGCAGGGTGGAAACATGGCTATTCCATTCATTTTGTTGATTCAGACAGAGAGAGAGAGGCAGACCCCTGCTTACAGACAAAACTAGAGATGATGTAACTAGGTCAGAGTTTGCCTCTTATTTTCCCAAGTAAAACAACAATGATGCTGATTGACTTCTCAAGTGAGTGTGGTGAGGATGAACTGGGGGCTGTCTGCACAGTACCAGGACCATTACAACACACCTAATGAGCTTCTGACAGTCAGAGGGAGCTCTATGTAGTTTTTTAGAAATTGCTCATCTCTGCTCCATCAGAAAAGTAATAAGAAAAAGCTCTCCATGAAATACTAGGAAACCAGATGTGTCCAGAATTTATCTGGGAAAAAGTAGAATTTAAAAGAACTTTCAATGCAGAGAGATGAGAAAGCAACTATTTTTCTGACTTGGATGCATCCATCTGTTGATACCTGACTTCCAGCACATATCAAAGGCACGTGTAACAAAACAACGAAGAGAACACTACATATATTTTTACTTCTCTCATGAATCTGTGAGGTATCTTGGTGGAAGTGGCATAGAAATCTGGATTGAAATTCATTGCAACAGCACAGAGCCCAAGTTAAAGGTAGACTAACAGAGAGGTGTATTGAAAATACATATGGAATGAAGGACCATTTACGTAGGAAAGGGCACTGGAAACCAGGATTTCATTAGAAATGTGATTCTGACTTTTTCACTGCCAATCCTTTTCATAAAAGCAGCACTTTTCCTGGGTGCAACCAATGTGATTCTTCCCTTAACTGTTACTGAGAACTGCTTATGCAATGACATAATTTAGTGATGCCTTTTCCGCATATGTAATGTGTTGTACACCTGTGACTAAATATTCTTACTTTCTCATTTTTTATTGAGACAATATTGTGCAGACTTCTTTGGCAGTAACCTGCCATAAAGCTTTGTCTGTTGAGCCCAAAGGCATTTGCTATCTGGAAACTCATTCATTTAATCTAGAGAAGCATAGATCATTTGAAGAATGATAAAATTACATGGTCAGCCTGAAAATTAAGCCATTTATATGAAGAGATTTGCTCTTTTGCAGCTGTAGGTATGAGTCACTGACCTAAGAAGTTAAAGCATTGCAGGAATATTAAGAATATAAAAATAAAGATGTTAATAAATTGGTGAAGTAATAAAAGAAGGCAGGAAATAAAAGCCTTGTTCATCCTGACTGAAACAGAAAGCTTCTTTCTGTGATAATGAGAACAGATCATACCCCTCATGTTCCCTGTTACAAATCTTTTGGACCTACACCTGTTCAAGTGCTATTGCTGGATGTCCTGCCCTTTAAAGAGTTGTAGGAATCGATGAAAGTAAGGATCAAGAAGTATTGCTCTTGCTTTTGTTAAGAAAGACTTTGTGACCCTCCTTTCTACAGAATCTTCTCTTCCTGCGTGCAACAGCTGTCATCTCAGAAACCAGCAAGTTGAGTTGCAGCAAGGAAAGATCCTGGAGGGGTGGAAGGACCCTGTGGGCAGAACTCTTCTCCTCCTCAGACACAGCTACCTCCCAACCAGGAAAGAGAAGGTCTTTTTGATCAACAGTGAAAAGAGAAAAAGAAGGGGAGAAAAATACCTTTCTTCCTTTCTTTGCATTGTCACCTGCTCCTAAAACCCATCCTAAAAGTGAGAATCAATTTTTCTTTTGTCTCAGTAGTGAAGGGAACCACAAGAATCTGTTCTCACCTCTGTTTTAGTGCCTTTGAGAGTGAACAGTGTCACTCTGAGCTCTCAGGGAAGAGCCCCATCTTCAACATCTACAGGGGAGCAATACATTGCAATAAACTGGCTTGGAGTCAATTCAATTTAGATCAAAGTGATGATAATGTGGTAAAGGAAGGAACTAAAGAGGCAATTCAAAAGATATTTCTGCCTTCTGGAAGGTTATCCAGCTCGCTACTCTTATCCCTTATATTTGTTTGCAATTTATATTCCAGGTTCCTTCTAAGTACCCATTGCCCAGACAAAATGCTTTTTGTGTGCAAGTGCTTGTCTGGTTTTTACCCTGTTATATCTGTGTGACTGCAGGAGCCAGTGGGAGGTAAAAGGAGGATCTCCATTCAGAACGAAAGAAAACATTAACAAATAAATTGAGAAGATAAAGATGCCTTATAAAGTGCAGTCTCTGCTTCTAAGATTCAGATTCTCTGTGATGAGAAGGAGGCTGTACCACGCACAGCCTGTGGCATGGGGCTGTGTGTCTGACTAAGAAAACAAATCTTTAGTTGAACAGGCTGGTCCTGCTGTGAATTTGCTGGCTCTCAGGCACATGCACAAGCCACTACCATCCCTTTATGTTCATTGTCAGGAACTTCTGAAGGCAGGAGGCTTGTTATGGAGAACAAGGTCTGGACCACACTGTTTGAGAAGCCTCCTCTCCTTGCGGTGTGCTGAGGAAACCAAACTAGTGGAGGTATGAAAGCTGCTACCCTCAGCCTCCCAGAGACTGGCTACAGAGTTTCCTCCCTTGTCTGGTTCTTCAGAATGATGGGCATGGAGTCCCTCGTGCTCTGCAGAACTTGCTCCATGTCAGCATGTGCAAGTGGGCTGCTTTGTGCATCTTCCTTAGCAAGAGGCAGGAGCTGGGACTGTGGGATAGTGCCTGCTTGTCTGGAGTGGGGAAAGAGAAAAGTAATTTCTGAGGCAGAGGAATCATTAATGGATTGCAAAAGATCAGCAAGTCTGAACTAGAGATTCCTGTAAAAGTTGTATTCAGAATGTAATATACATATTAAACATGAGCTTAATTAGACTGCTAAATCAAAATGCAATAGGATAAACACAGGTAATGAGAAAGAGATGGAATAATTACAAGTGAGAGACTCAAACATGACTCCTGTTATATCATCTACTGGTTTTTCCCTCATACCACCCCAGCACTCTCACTAGACCTTTCTGAATCAGGCAATATACTGTCAGTTCAGCAGCAGCAGGGCTGGGGATAAGGCACCCATGATTAAGCCCTCACTGAGACTATAACAGGATAAATCAAATTATGTAAGTAGCTAATTTTCATAATTTGAAATTACTTATCTTTTATGCAGTCAGAATCACAATCTAGTCTATTAGCAGCTACTTCAGAGCATTTGTGAACATTGTTTATGAATGCTGTAAGGGAAGATAGCAAGCCATTTTTGTAGGCAAGTTTATAATACATACTCAGTCTGTTCTCTTGGTATTGGGAATAGGTAAAATACCTGCAAATAAGTTTAAAGCAGGACATGCAGTTCTGGAGGCCTCCACATAAGAGGCCCTTCTTATAGCCAGCCATAAGTTTAAAGGACAAGAACTGCAAACAGTGGTTCAATCTCACAGCTCTCCTCTCCCACCAAGCTGACAGAAGGCTTTCACAGCTGGTCCTGCAGACCTTCACAAGACCTTCCCATCTCCCCTGCAAGCAGCAATGTCAACTGAACATTGATTTTCAATGTGGCTTTTCATCACTGAAACACTGACACTTTAATTATCAGGAGGCCCTGTACAGGTTGGAATTAAAAAAAATTAAGAGCACTTATATCATAGAGCTTAGTAAAGCAACTCCCAACAAGCCATCTGAGCAGTGAAGCTTTTGAAGCTTGCTTTCTGTAGTTTTTGTTCTTACAAAAGTTTTCAGTCCTTCTGTTCCCTCATACAGATTCTCTAATGTCTAATAATAAGTTGAAGACATGCTGTGGCCTTTCCATTAACTGGGGCTTGCCTTGTGTGTACTTGGCAGTGTGTTTTCATCAAAGATAGAGGGGCTCTTGATCTCTCTGCAAGTTTGATTGAAACTGGGCAATGAGTTCAACAGGAACTCATGGGGACTGACAGCACCATCTTGTAACTGTTATTTCCCGAAAAACTGGGTTAAAATACTAGTATCTGGTAATGTGGTAGGCTAATTCAAACCAACCTTTTTTTTGTCAGTTAAGGAGAAAAGTGAGAAAATTTATTTTTAACAATGTATATTAGCAGAGTTTCAGTCGGAGGGAAACTGACCGCCAAATTTTTTTTTTTCTCATTAATGGTCTAGAAGAAAGACAGTTTTATGTCTTTGTGTAACTAGAAGAAATTAGTCTTTTAAAGTGCCTTTTTTTTTTTATTAATTACTGGTGATTTGCTTTGTCAGGGATTTCCACAGTGTGGTGTCTCCTTTGAAATAATTGCAAAATCATTATCTCTTTAAGGTTGTTTTGAGCAACATGACGGAAGCCTACCATAGCCTGGTTTCCTACTGGAATTTTTATCCTTCTTGATTATAGGCTGTGTTCCCATGACAATTCCTGTACTCATGCATCCCAGAATTAGCTCCTAACACATTCCAGCCTGATGGTACATTAAGCCCACTCAGTGCTCTGCAAACTGCATGTACGCTGTAGGCTCTGAATATGTGGGGAAAGGAAGGTCTCTAATTTGGGTATTAAGGCTATGAAAGATGGGAGAAGGGATGGACAGAAGGTAGTGAAGGAAGTAAAATATGCTTGGAGTTATTACTTTTTTTATTTTTATTTTTTCTGTAATTTAAATACCTCATCTGTAGTCTATATAATAAGCACCTACTTTTGGTGAAATGCAACACTTCCTTGAAAATTACATCACTTTATCTTCAGAGTCAGCTGACAAGGAGAGCAATTCTGTGTTTTGAGTTAACTTCCCTGCTTTCCTTCATTGCACCCTCAGTTTACCTGGAAGCTCCCTGTTTCCCTGATGTGCCTTTGTGTCATTCTCACTTCAAATGCCACTGTGTAGCTGGGTATGTTCCAGCTGTGGAACTGCACACCCTTCTCAAATCTCAGCAGTCATCTTAGTCAAAACACGAGGGATCCTAGTAGAGACCTACTCAAAGGAACAACTCTGTGCTCAGTTCTGCCTTCCAGAGTAGTGCTAGACCTGACAGTAACATCCAGCAGTGCTAGTAGCTGAGAAGGGAGCATCTGGATAACCCCATCACTGCAAGGTAATTCAAGGCCCATTGACAGAAAAAGCTCCCAGCAGGTGCTGGTTTGGCTCCAGATGGTGCTGGTGACTTGCTAGGAAGTTCATCATCACGCACCCATATTTTATGGACAGCATCAGTGTTTCTCAGCCAAGGCACAATGAATTCCAGCCAGGACTCTGGATAGATCTTCATAGCCATCCAACACTGCTAACAGAACACATTCAGCTACTGCAGCTGCTTAGAGAGCTGATAGCTGACTTTTTTCCTCCAGCAGTTACAAGTTCACAGATCAAAGCCATTCTGAGGCTTCCTGGATGTTTTTGCCCCCAGCCTGTTCTCAAGAAGATGTCCAGACTGGAGAAATAAAGCTTTTCAACATACTTCCATCTGAGAACAGCCTCCCATCTCACCATCTGTCACAACAGCATTTTCTAACATTTTCTTCTCCCTCTTGGTGCTTCTTACATGCCTTATCAAAGTTTGCCCTCTGGTATTCTCCAAATGGCACAGCGGTGTTAGGCAGTGAAATACACACCTTAGCACACTTCCATTGTGGAAGATCAAAAAGTCTCCTTCCTCCCAGCTAACCATCTTTTTGCACTCAGTAGGACAGTACCACAAGGGTTGAAAACACCCCAAGCTTTTTATAAGGCAAGTGTGGTTACCAAGATATCAGGTATAGAAGAAAATGCAATTGAGATAGTAGTTTGCTTTACAGTTTGAAGGATACTCTGAGCTTTCAGCTATCTTTATCTTTTATAAGATGCATTACCCAAAGTAAGATATTTAAAGATGCACACAGATTTTAAGATACTCAGTTTGCATTAATCACAGTCTCACACTATTAATGATTTGATTTCAGAAACAATAGTGCAAAAGCCTATTTTTTGTGTGTGTGCAATTTGTACAGACCTTCAGATGACCTAAAATCAAATTTCAAGGATAATATATTCAAAGGCAAGAATGTCTCTATGAGGGGTCACCTGTAAAAGTAACACTGACCTCTCATCCTCACAGAACCTCTGCGAGAAGGCTTCCAGCAGAATAATTGCTGCCTACTGCACCAGCTGCCATATCAAGACCCTTTTTGTGCCTTGGTGACAAACCTCCTGATTCTATCTATCCCACACCAGTAAGAGTAGCCCCCAGAGATGCACAGGGTTCCTACTTATTTCTCCAACTCTCATCCATTTTTCAACAGTCCTTCCACCAATTCAAAACCATACAGACACCCTCCAGCTCCTGTGCCAGTGCTGGTCTCTGGGCTGAGCCTGGGGCTCAGCTCAGCATAGAAGGAGACCACAGGAGGGGAATTCCAGGAGTAAGGAAAAGGCATTGCATTAGTGTTGCTATGGAGATGAAAATTAGCACAATAACTATTGTGTTCTATTTCAAAGCTTCCCAGTCTTCACTTTTAACTCCTTCCCCTACTCCACCACTGCTCCAGTTCTGTCCCAGGAACATTACAGCACACCTGACCCATTTCTGGGCCAGGAACTGGAAAAGGAATGGCAGAACATATAAGAACCTGAAGTCTGACCAGGGACCAGAAAAGAAGGAGAAAAGGGTGGGGGAAGGCCTTGTCGAAAGAGGAGAGGATAAAAAAATTTGAGGGGGAGAAAATGAAAAGGAAAAAAAAAAGGTTGCAAGAGGCAGGGACATGGAAAAACCTTTTGAACATGGCACAAAAATTGGAAAACATTTCAGTACCATATGGTTGCCCTGTACCCTTCCTTAATGAAGCTCTGTCCTTCACAGAGAGTGTTGCACAGACTTTGCACCACTCAACAGTGAATACTGAGACTGTCATCTTCCCTTCTGGGTTCAACAGCCTCTTGCTTTCCTCCAGCACTGAAAGGAAAGGAAAACTAGAAAGCAAACACATTACACTTTCTTCTGAGAGGAAGAGCAAAAGTTAGGATTAATTTGATAATTTAAATAGTTTTCCGCAGGACATGGTTACATTCAATAAGATTGTTGTGCGTTTTCTGATAAGGTCTGTTTTTCTGGCCCTAAAGTTTGCATTGCTTATAGACAACTTGTTGTTGACCTGAGTTCAATACCCTTCCATAAAATGCTGTAAACGTAGTGTCCTGCCCTTCTGCAGAAACACTGGAAAACTTGTATATGAAAATTAGGAAGACAAGACCCTTATGATCCACTAGGCTCCACAGTTACCCACAGGTGGTAGAGGCAGCACCAGCTGTGTAAAGTGTCTCTGAACATCCCTTTGACCTGCAGAAAAAGTTGTCCCCTGCCTACCACAGCCACTGTGCAGTGAACAAGCCTTGCTCCACTACCTTTGGCCCTGCAGCAACCAGCACCTTTGTTCTTTCAATCTTCCAAAAACACATTCCTCTGCAGCCACTGACAGAGCAGCTGAACTTTTATTTTGCCCAGCCAGAAAAAGACATGACAAACCAATCAGTAAGGATAGAATATGCCTCCCAGGAGAGCAGCAGAATGCCTGGCCCTGCCTAGCCACCCTTTACCAAGGGAGCTGGGCTCCAGCCACAGGGAAAGAGTGTTGCAAGAAAGGTCTAAAATGTGGTTGGGGGATATTCATTCTTATGCCATTGTTATATACCCTCAATGCCACATCATGTCCACTCCTGAAAATGAATATTGATTATCTGAGCCAAAAAAACTGAGCTATTGGAAGTTCATTTGATGCAGGCAGAGTTCACAAACACTACCCCTTAGATTTTATCCTCCTTTGTCCAAAATGACATGGCAACTAACAGTTCCTGCCACCCCGATGGCACATGCAGACAGCAGCACCCTCATGGTGATGGTGGAATTTCATTGCACCACCTTCCTTCCTTCCCTGCTGGGTGACAACAACTTGAAAATGGGCATAGTTTGCAAAAGACACAAGAATGATACACCAGACTTTTGAGTCTTCACTGTTCTCCAGTCACAGCACTCCCAGAACTTCTTGTGTGATTTCTAACTGCTGTAAGAGGGGGAAAAAAAGCCCACAAAAAATTGCCTGCAGCCCTACAAAGAGCATCATGAGACTAACCTCTGGTGGGGTGTTGTGGTGTCAAAGATGCATTACTGCACAGATTTAAAAGGGTAAAGAGAAATGACCAATCTTGGCTATTAGTTCCTGTGCAAAAGTTTTCAAATAAAACCATACATTCTCATAACTTGCCCTTGTAGGCAAACCTTCAAAAGCAGGGAAATGAATGTGTTCCCTTCCAGAGTTTAAAGAGGAGAGAAAGCCTTCACTCATTTATTGATTGATCTATAAAATGTATTTTGTGGAAGCTCGAGAAAGTCCAAAACCAGAATAAGGTTCAGCAGGGCGCTCAGTCCTACTATAATTCCACAGTCACCATCTCATTTCCGTCTTCCTTCCCTCCTCCAGCCTTGCAAAGGAAAATACCTTTAGACTAAAATTCCTATATGTGTTATTTCTGAAGATTCATTTCCCTGCTTTCTGGTGAAGTGCTACAGATTTTTGGCGGGGTTTTTTTGTTTTGTTTTTTTTGTTTTGGTGGGGTTTTTTTTGTTTGTTTGGGCTTTTTGCTTGTTTTTTTACAGCACAGGTAAGGAAACACCTTTCTGAGAAAACTGCTCATTCAAGCTCTGAAAGTTAAGGAAAAGGCCATTCTAATTTGAGCCTTTGATTTAAAGTTTCTCCAGTCAATAAAGTATCTGACTATATTCTTAAGCTATTATTAAAGGGTTATCTTATTAACAAATAGTTTAAACTTGAAACTCAGATGCACTATAGAATAGCTAGAATCATGGGGATGGGTGAGTATACTACTAGTTAACTGTCCCTGAAAATCTAATTTCTTTTTAAGAACTATAATACATAAAATTATGATGAATAACTATGATCTTCTAATTGAGAAATTATCAGGAAAGGGAGAAGCAGTGGGGTATGGATTTTGCCAAAAGCAGGGTATATGGAAATGTCACTGTGAAGTTCCAAAATCACAGTCAAGAGACTCGCTGAGCAGCTGCTTACTTAGGGAAGATACTTATCTGTTTAACTCTCTAGTAGAGCTGAAACTTTATGTACAATTTGAAATAATCTTTCTACCACATTTCTCGGTTACTCTTTTGGAAGACAGGGTGATGAAATCCCTTACATTGTGAACCTTAAAGAAAGATGAGATTACAAGAGATTTTTTTAGCTGCTGTATCCTAACCCTTCTGGAGTTCTGAGAAGTTGTGCCTTTGGGATGATTTGCATATATCTTATCGCTGGGTTTTTATGTACCACACATAGAATGCAATTTTTTAATAAGAGCGTTTGCTGCTCAGGCTTCTATTCAGGGGTCACTTGAAAGATAAAACACTTGTATGAATGCCTAAATTAATTCTCAGTTGCACTGAAATAACTCTAATACCCAAACCACAAAGATGGTTTTGGAAAATGCTGTGTTAGTCTAAGGTCATGCCATCTTAATCTAGATATTCACATCCAGATGATGCCACTGAGAGAGGATTGTTTTTGCAAGAATGATTGATTTAATTTTCCCTGTAACATCATGAACAGTACTAATTCTGTTCAGTGTTGGTATTAGTATCATGTTGCAAATAAAACCTAACCCAACATCTCAAGAGCCTGGGCATGACCCATATTAACAAATCTTTCTGACACAAGGTTTTTTTCTCCCTTTTTTAAGCCTTAACACGGTATGATCAGTGTCAAGGTAGAGGGAACTTTCCCATCTTTAATGGAGGCCAGAGTGGACTAGTTGCTATGTTATGAAATAGCTCAGACTGGTCACAGTGGTGCTCTGTTGCTTTGACACTGAATGATACCTGAATAACAAGCAGTAGAGCTCTCAGGGTACTCCATTCCACCTATACCAATTTCCTCGAGGAAATGTGCTACTTCCTTTGCCTCTGGTACAAATGACACCTGATGGAGGTCTGAGGTGATGTGAAAAGAAAAAAAAACCCACCCAGAAATCAAGGCTGAGTGATACTAGTTTGAATCTTGAACAGGCAGACTGGTGCCACACTGTCCAGCAGAAAGCTACTAGACTGTGACAACTGCTTTGTCCCTTCCTGGGAGAAGGGCATGAAGTATTGCCGGGGTCTCCCCACTGTCATGTAAAAATCATAAATGTTGCACCAAATGTTGCAGTGCTTTGATTGCAGTGTTTTTCAAGCCCATTTTCACTTTGCCTTGTGCTTGCCTTTTCAGCTTTGATCACAATGCTGTACAGCTGAAGGCACCTGAGAAACAGATTGCTAGGCAACAGATGCTGCTAAGGACAGCTTCCCCTCCCCTCACACCGAGGTGGCAAGAGACCTTTCAGTGCTCAAAGTTGCCTGTTACAAAATACTCAAGGCAAAACCAGCTTAGTTTTGTGAAGGTGGTCAGTTGAAGCAAGAAATTGCTTTGAAAGTAGGAGTGAAAACAAACAGCTACAGGAAAAGAAGAGGCAATTCAAGCAAATGAAAGAGAAACATGATGGGAGACAACAAAAGGCAACATTAAATAGGGAGTTATTAGATGTGTGGGAGTAGGTAGAGAATATGAGGAATGAAATTAGCAAAACACGGGTACAAAGCAGATTTGAAAACTTGTATGATAGCATAAATATACACAACCTTAATTTACTGTCATTATTATAAAAGTTCATTTATTGCTAAAATTCTGGTTAGTGTTCATTTTACACCACCATATCAAAAATTATGCCTACCATGAGGAAACCGATACTACTGTTGTGTTTTTCTTCTGAATTACCAGGGTACTTTGCATCCTTTTTGCTCAGTCCATAAGTGTCATCCATGGAGTAAATAGAAAACTTTCATTTGATCACCATTTAGGAGTGAATGTAGAAGCCACATAAATCTTTATAGAACACAAATTGGCCTTTCACCCAGAATATAACTTGAAAGCCACATATAAACACAAAATGGTACAAACTGAGCAATGGTAAGAAAGCAAAGGGAAGGTTGCATCTGTCTAATGAGAGTTTCCTTTAGGATAACAAAAACAAGCTGCTAAAACAGCCTGACCTGGAAGCTGTGAAACACAGTGCAGTACCACATTTAGGAAATGTGTTTTCATCATCTGAATCCTTAATTGCTATTTAAAATGTGTAAATAGACTTGCCCAGTAGGATGAACAGTGGCAACAAAAACAGAGGCTGAGTGTTCAGAAACAACAAGAAAATACTGAGCAGCAAAGCAAGCTGAGTGTTGGAAGTTAAGAAGTGCACTTACAGTGAAAATTAGACTTTGCACAGAATATTAAAGCAAACAGGGGAAATGGAGTTTGCAGGAAGAATGGGACAGAGATTAAAGATAATCTAGGCACAGCCCAAAAACTGAGTAAATACTCTGTGCCTCATTTCAATCAGAGGAGATGATGTTGAACACGGAACAAAAGGCAGAATGGCTAAAGGGAATCAGGTTAGGGAAATTGCTAAGGAGCTTATTTGGTCTTTTGAGACCAAATAATCATCACAGCAGAATTCTGAAAGAACAGGATACAAAATAGCAGGTAGAGCAACTTGTCTTTTCAGTTCAATAATTCTGCTGGGTCAGTCCATGCTTAAATGAGCGTTCAATTGCAAAGAAGTTGCTGAAAGACCGAGCTTGCCAAAGTAACAGCTCAGATGAGGGTGAGGGTTCTGTCTACAAACATGCAATTGACGTAAAAGTCAGAATGGGGAAAATAATATTTTAGCTAAAGGGTAATGTTGACACTAGAGCAAAGATTTCATCAAGTTACAAAAACATTTCTAAACTTCAATGCAATGAGGTTGGCAAACAATTTTCCTAAGGTAACTGGCAGAGAAATATTTAGAAATGGAGACTGATTGGTTTGGAAAATTGATTTGTTGATAAATTTGTCTGAAGGGGGTAGGAGAGAGACCATTTCTAGCCCTTTTTGTCTATATGTTTCTTTGTACTTAAGTTCCTGAGATTCCTCCATGATTTCCTATACATTTCACTAGATAATATTCCAGCATTCAGTAATAATATATTGCCTTGTTACTACTTAACTATCATTCTCCTTGCTTACCTCTCACTCCAGCTACAAACAAGGCAAAGTTTTCAGCTGAACATTTTGACATGGCATGGCATAGAGTGAGTTCTGCCAGTTGTTTTTTGAGCTGAAAGAAGAAATGGAAAAGTCAAGCCCCACCTGCTGTCATGGGGATGGAAATCCATAGATGGCTCACCCTCAGCTCATGCAATTGACTGTACATGTGCTGCACAGATGAGAGACTCACTTAAGGGAAAGCAACCAAATGTTTTCCCTCAATGGATTACTTGGAAACTTTAACAGTTTTTGCAAAGTTTGTGAAAGCAAAACCAACTATTGACAGTGTTGAAACACGGGAATAGAAAGGAAGACACAAGTCTCTTCAGATAATTACCTTTATGCTTTCAAAGTTTCAATTATGTGGGATATTCCCTCCAAGGGTTTAGCCAAACTGAGGTATGTTTTGTTTGTGAACTCTTCAGCCAGCTTTTTGCCACTGACATATCACCTTGATAAATGCCTTTTTACATTTGCTTCAATGCACCCAGTTAAAATATCTGACTCATTTCACAAGTGCACTTTAAGGTTTCTTATTAAAAAGCTTTGCAATAGTCTAAGGAAAAAAAGAGTTCTGCAAATAAAGAATAACATTAACTATTTTTGGAAAACGAGCACAGTGCCAATTAGCCTACAGCAGTCTGAAGGGAAAATTCCCCATCCTCTACCAAGCAAAGTCACTGGAATTGTGCGTTGACACAACCTTTAATGCGTATACCCATTTGAAATAATTATTTTGCATGTCAAGCCGTATCTTCTTCTTCTAAGTTCATTTCCACTGTGTAATGGATTGCTTGAAATCAAATTTAATTCATTTTTGTGATGAAATTTTCTTCTGTCTACTATTTTCAGTGCATATTACATCCCCTCTACTTCTGAGCATCTTATTAAGTAATGATTGCAAATACATATCCCATAAATTTCAATCCTGCAATTTCTCCTTTTAGTCAACTCTAATGTCTGTCATTTGTGAAAGCTCAGAAAAATCTGTAGAACAAACATGCACTTCAGCTGTACTCCATATTCCAGTCACTGAAGAAAGACATTTCCTAGCTAACCTGTATTTATTCATTCCTAAAACTAATTCCTTTTTCTATTGGATCTTCTTAATGCATTTTGCCTTTATAATAATTGATGTGAAGTTGTGCAATTCAGTTGGATCACAGACTTTTTTCCAAAGATGGAAATGAAATTTGCTAGCATCTTTTGTCTAATCCTCAAAAAATCCACTTGAGGTATCTGAAACACTGCCACAAACCAAAGTTAAAGAGAGAAATTAAAACTGGGGATTGTGGGAAGGTCCAGAGGATCTGCTCCCCTTCTAACCCAGCTGAAGCATGGAAGGAGTCCAGAGGAATGTTGGGACATTGCTACCCGTACATCATCCATGGAGGAGAGTTTGAGGACTTTGCAATCTTCATATGAAATTCTTCCTGCATATGCAAGACCAGGTCTTTCAAAAGATTCAACTGCAAGAAGAAAATTCTTAGATTTATCTCCTTTAAAACAAAACAACCTCCCCCAAAAAACAAAAAACCCAAACCAAAGAAAAACCCCAGTCTCTCTTGAATCTGGCTACTTCACAGACCCTGAACTTCACAGACCCGTCTATTAAAGGTGGTCTTTTTCCTGCAATTCTGTTTCAAAGATGGGAGAGGCTGTTTATGGACAGATGCTTCTACTGTGCCTGTGAAGGGGTTCTGGACCCAGCTATTCCATACTAAACAGATTTAGCTTGATCACAAGGAAACCTTCAGGAGAGGGTGGTGGTGCTTTCTACTTCCATGTAAGTGATAGTCCTGCCTGCAAGTGTCCATAAAAGCAGCAAGCAGGAACTTTTTAAGGTTATTGTCTGTCAGTTATTTCCATGTAAAAGTATACATTATTTGCAAGTTAAATTTGAGTTGGTTTCCCCAATCTGTCAGTTCTACCAACTCAAGCTGACAGTCAAGCAAAGTTCTTCTCATGCATAATTATCTTTAATGAAGACTCCTCTGGCCCAGTTGGTTCATTGACATTTGAGCATTGTTCCCTGTCAGCAATTTTTGCACAGACAGTGCAGAGCAGAACTTCAGCAAACAATGTTGATGATAACCTGTTTTACTGTCATCACATCTGCTCTGCTGGGCTTGCACACCAAGATAAATAGTTAAAACATCAGTTTGAAAGGCAAGCTAGTAGCTGTGCCTTTGAATACACATAAATAACATACTGCGTAGGTGGTAATTTTACATTGGGATGGGAGATGTTAGATAAAATCTCTTCTCAGTGCAGCTTTTTTAAATAGCTGGGACTGAGTGCTGCTCTCTTTCACATTTATTTCATTCTGACCTTTGCTTTACACTTGTGGCACCTTCTCTTTACCCAAACCATAGAAAAAGTTCCAGGACAAATAAGTTTTCAAGGCTTGGGAAGGGATAATTTGACAATTAGTTTAGTTTTCTTCTTTAAGAAATACTGTATATTTTAGTGCCTAAGTGTCTCGCTTTTGTTTTCATCCACTTTTGGCATTAGAAAGTTTTATATGCATTGTGTATAGGTGATAGCATGGCCTGAACACAGATAGGCTCTCCTCTATCTGATACAAGAAGCAGTTATTTTAAATTGAAAGCAACAAACTGATAACTGCTACTTAAAGAATGAAAGTTGTCTTTTATAAAACATGCTTTACCATATAATATTTGTCCTATATCCAAACCATGGGGCCAAGCAAATGTTGATTTTCATTTGAAACACAGTCAGGAATCCCTGCCAGTCTCATGTCCATATCCAAGCCCTCATCAACAGCAGTGATCTGATCTCCCCATTTTTTTCTTTGTTTATACAGGGTAACATACACTTGTTCCTGCAATCAATATTTACTTTTATTTACTCCTGCCTGCTTTTCACAATAACTTATGGAATCATATTACACACCACTCAGCTAGGAAACACCCATAAATTCTGCTTTGATGAAAGACCACTATGCCACACATAATAATATCTGTAAGACATTTATGTTGTACCCACTCACATCCAGAAGTCAGTGAGTTCTTTATGCCTAAATGATTGCTTTCGGTGGCAGATGAAACTATCTTCCCTACTTCTCCAGATGCATGAATTTTTCAGCTTATTGCTTTTTTGCAGAAAAGGGGATCAAAGTAAAGATGATGATAAATCTCCCTAACCCCATCCATATCAACATCTTCAGACATAAAGATGAAGAGCTTTAAATATGTTTGCACAAAGATTCTTTCAGCGTCATACTGATCTGCAAGAAATGATATATGTACTAGTGTCAACACTGCAGAACTTTATAAATACACTCGAAGATGAAATTGTCAGTTAATAGCAAATAATCCTAACATTTGCTAACATAGTCAACAGAGGACGATTTAAAGCAGACAGATTGTTATTTACAGCTGTGCCAGATGGGACAGTTTGAAAAATGTTTAACTGATCTTTAGTTAACATTTAAAATATATTTCTCAACATCCTCCAAATAGTTTTAAATTGTGGAGATTTTTATTTTTTGAGTAAGATTTATCTCCAAATATTTTTATGTTCCTGCTGTCAACTACAATTATATGTTCTTATAAGTAAAAGGCAAACTGCCTACAGAAAACTATTACAGGAGCTCATACACTAGAAATATTAAATATTAAATTAATAAATCAATTTTTGTACAAAGCGACTGAACTTAGTGGGAAACTTGTGTGTTATTTACTGTAATACATTATTTTAACATGACATTTATACTGCATTGCGCATTGGGAGGGAATTAATGCCATCTATGTGTCTAGCTCTTAGATAAATGGTCAATAACAAACCTGTTAAAGAAGGGCATTGAAGTGGATGCTGTTTTGATTCAGTGTTATCTCCGTATTTCTTTAGACCGTACACATCTCTGCTGTTTTCTTCCACTCTTTTGCAATATTCTCTAAGAAATGTAAAATCACTTTAACAAAAGATTTTAGCACAATGTCTGGACTGACAGGGCAGAAACACCATGGCATGCAGAGTTGGAAACAGCTTTATGGCTTAAAAATAAGGAAGTGTTAGTTTTTCTATAAAGCCAGAGACAATCAGTAAATCAGACTGCAGTGTTGTCATCAGACCTTCACTGGACAGCTAGTTTGTATCTGAGCAGCCAGATACGCTGATTTACAAGCCTGTAATGATTCTGTTAACAGTGTGTACAGGTCACATACCTGGTGAATATGCCTGGGAGTAGTTCTACATGAGCTGGGGTTTTCCCCTCTAAAACAGATATGTAGGCTAAAGCACCTGAATTCCATAATTATCTTCCATTGCCCCTTGGATATCATTCTGCTCAGATCTCCAATAAGATCTCTGGGTACATCACAACTTCAGTCTTTGTGCTATCTGCTGAAACTTCTAGCAGTGCTATCACTTAGTTTTTTGAGGTACAGCCCATGATCAACCTGTGGAAAAGAATTTTGCATACACTGAAATAGCCATTGGTAGCTTTGGGCTGGACTGGAAGCATTAGGCTGAGGAAGAAGCATTACCTCCTGATTCCCAGTTCCCTACAGCCTAGGGACGAGAGGAAAAAAACAGATGAAAGAGGAGATACAGGGAATTACCTTGCCCTTCTCTATGTCAGGGTGTGGCTTTTCTGCAGTGGAGAATGCCAAAATCATGCCATCATGGCATTTAGGGTGCTATGCTGAGGGGTGAAACAACAATGCAGGAGTTGCTGGGACTGCCCCAAGCACAGGAGACAGACCCTGAGCCAGCCCCATCCTTTATATCCAACCCCACAAAACCATGAGGGAACTCTCCTTCTCCCTGTGGCAGGGCTTTCTCTGCTCCTCTTGGCCTCACGTGTTCAAAGAGGAGATAAAGCAGGTTTTATTTTTACGCGCACATAACACATTTTTACGGTGTATCAATGGGAATAAATAAAAGCCCTAAAGTTTTCATTCTGATGCACATCAGTAGCTTATGTTTGTCTCATGGCATTGCCTAAAGCATGAATTTTAGCACAGGTGCAGAACAGAATCTTTGAATTTCCACTGGTATTTTAAATACTATGTCTGCCCTACACAAACTCTTATTGCGAATGTAGGTATTTTGGATGCATGTCTAAAAAACACCCTCTGAGAACTTACCGAGTAGTTTGAACATAATCCCTGTTTTATTAGCTGTTACATCATTTAGCTATGCACTATTTCTACTGTTACACCTGGGAACACAAATTACAAGATTCTTGTAAAGGGAAAGCAATATTCATTCACTTTTAGTTTACTATGGGGGACTAGAAGGGGTGTTGGTACTGTTAGTCACTTCTTGTGTACAGCTGTGCTTACTAAAAGTGGTTCTGTTTGTTTTAGTGGGTTTGTGGTTGTTTTTTGGGGTTGTGGTTGTTTTGGGGGGAAACAGGGAGTGTGTGGCTTTTTGCTTATTTGTTTTAATATTGTACAAATATTGTATACTACAAATATTACAAATATTGTACCACTCAGGAAGATTGTGAAGTCAGAAAATGCAGTAGTCCTGCCCAAGAAATTTAAGAAAAATATTTCACAGTAGCTCTAATGGCAATGGTAGAAACATTAACACACTGGATCAATATCCAAATGAAATCTCCTGTTCTGGTCCTTTTTATGCTCTTCAGTAGATGAACAGAGAAAAGGAAGAATAGGGAAGCAAAAAAAAAATCCTCAGAGACCTGAAAGCTGAGTTTAAGTTCTCTTGTTCTCACTTTGAAATTAAATTTGCAAGATGATAAACCCATAGTGATTTAGTCATGGTAATTTCAGATTTGGCACAGTCCTTTGTGTACTGTGCACAGTTAAGGAAAGGCCTGTATTCTGAGTTCTCCCTTGAGATAAAGGCTAATAACATATATTGTGTATTCTAATTTAACATCCACTTTCAAAAAAATATGTTAGGGAACAGATACATTCCAGGACTGTGAAAACTACAGCAAGTTACAGCAACTACAGACTTTTGGAACAGTTAAAGGCCACCTAAAAGACTTTATTTATAGTTTCCTGTGATTGTCCTGAGGAGCTGCTGCTTAGCACAGGAGGGGCTGGTCAGGGCTGGGAAGGTCTAACTGACCCCAAGGTAGAACCTCTGCTGTTTGACTCCTGCAGGAGGTTTCAGGGTATGGACATGCAAAAAATATGAGCTATCCAGCACCTCCTCTGCCAGGTGGGTTCTGGACAATACACCTAAGTATAAAGGAATTGCCTTATCCCCACTTTCTCAGTACAAAAAAATAGAAGTCCTAGCTTAGTAGGGGAGGTTGGCTGAGTGGGATTGCTGATCCAGTTTAAAGCACACTGGATTTATCACAGCCTATTTTCAGCCCAGCTAGATATTCATACAAAAGATACTATTTGATCCACCATGTATTTTCCATAAATCTACTTTTTGTAATGAAGCTGTACCAATTGGTGCCATTGAGACGGGATTTTTGTATGTAATTTAGAAACCTGTCCAGGAGGGTTATCCTGTACTCTCTTTTTTAGCCAATGAAGTGAAAAAGACAGAATGCAAATGCTCTCATCTGTTTTAGGTATTTCCTTTTCAGATGTAAGCACTGCACCCTAGCAGGGCTACTGAACATAAACAAAATGCAAAAAAATCCCATAATTTATAGATGTCTGTGTTATGTTTGTCCAAAGAGGAACAACAGAGCAAGGAAGGGTTTAGAGCAGAAATGTTTTGAGTAGCATCTGAGGGAACAGATTGTTTAGCCCGAAAAGGAGAAAAGGAGGCTCAGGAAGGCTCTGAAACTCCCTTAAAGGAGGTTGTAGCCAGGTGGGAGTCGATCTCTTCTCCTGAGTAACAAGTGACAGGACAAGAGGAAACAGCCTCAAGTTTTGCCAGGGTAGGCTTAGATTGTACATTGAGGAAAATGTCTTAATGGAAAGGGCTGTCAAGCCCTGGAACAGGGAAGTGGTGGAGTCATCATCCCTGGAGGTTTTTAACAGATGTGTAGATATGGTTCTTAAGGACACAGCTTAGTGATGAAGGACTTGGCAGTGGTGGGTTAGTGGTTGGACTCAATCTTGTGGGTCTTTTCCAACATAAGCAATTATATGTGTCTGCATTTAACCAAATATATCTATTTCCTGAAGGTTTTCAGTCTTCTGCAGAATTTAATATCATTAGAAGTAGAAAACATACATCTCTTTTTTTAAATGGGTGGATTAAAAGTGTATAAAAATCATGCTCCTTTCAGAATTGTGTCACTGAAATGCTGTGTTTAGTTCCCAGAGTAAAGGGACTCTCCTACAGTAAAAATATTCTCAGTTGGCCCAACTGAGCTGGCTTGGGACACTTAAAGCAGAGTGGAGGTCTTTATAACTGATTCAGAGAACATTTATTCATCCTAAATAAAGTTTTTTTTAAAAAATCAAACCAAAAAGCTGATTCAGGGAAGTACAATATGAGATATGAACACTACAATGAGCATAAAGGGTTTCTGGCTGGCTGTGGACATGGAAAACTTTTAATTTTTACCATATATTCCCTTCCATATATAAAGATAGCTCACCCATGCTACTGTCTGTGATGTTTTTAGAGTCTAGCATTACAAACTTAATTATCTGTTCATCAACCAAGAGGCATATATGATATACTGCAAGAAAGATGTTATTGCTACTAATATGGTTTTAAAATAAGTTTCTGACATTTGCTATTTGTTGGATCCCATTTCTTGATTGCTTAACTTCCTTGTAATTGAACAAATAGTCTTTACTTGTATTAATCTTTTGATAACTCCTACAAGAAATTCTTGACACACCAGACAATTCTTGCACAGTATTTCTTTTCACTATAAGCCTTTCTTTTTTTTCAGCACTTCCGATATTAATTTTCTATGCAGCAGTTTACTCTCTGTGCATTTGAATTTGCAATGCTTTGGTAAAACTCTTGGATTTTCATATAATACTTTTCCTCACAAGGCTCTGTTTGCCTGGCACAGGTAGCTGTGCCCGTTCCTCCTATTATCAATTCTCAACTATTCTATTATCAACTTGTACATGCCCCAGAGGCAGCAAAGACGTTGTTTACTTGGTACTATTTTCAATCATCAAAATACTTTGCAAACATCATCTTTAGAAATCATATGGGTAAGGCTTTGGAGTATCATTAGTGCTTTTCACTACAGAAATACTGAGGAAAGTAGATGGCATAAAGCTTCCAAAGGAGCAGAAGGTTAGAACATCTATGTTCAGACTCTGCATGAACCTCCTCTTTCCTTGCCAAGCTCTGCTTTGGTGACATACATCAGATGTAGTAATGATACTTTTCTAAAGCATTTTTAAAATATGGAGGTATCGAAAATATGTTGGTGTAGAACTGTGCTGTTTGGCTTTTATGTGTCTCATCAGGGAGAGAAGAACATCATCTGCCCTTCCCTCCATCCTCCCATGCCTCCTCCATTCCACAAGCTTTTCAGCATCACTCACAGCTCAGTACTCTCTGGGAACAGACTTGTGTTTGGTGCCTGCAAGCTTATCAGATGTAGACTTGTGGGAGGCACTGAATGTAATTTTTTGTAATCTGTCACTATTAGGGAAAAGAACAGTGGGGGTTTTTTTGGTTTAGAAATGGTCTGCTTAAACATTGTGAATAATTTCAAGTTTTTGCAATTAAATGTATTATGTTTGATTGTGCCATTTTTTACATTTACCTCCTTCTTCCCCATAACTAAAAGATCACCTGATAAACAGTCTAGTTATAGACAGGATATCAGAGCAAAGTCTGGAATATTTGACTACAAAGCTACAGGAAAACTTCAAGACCATCCTCTAGAATAGCAACTTAGAGTGGTGCTTTTAACAAGGATCTTGATTTTGAAAACATTTGTGATGAAATCATATCTATACAATCAGAATCCACTCTTTATTTTACAGTATTTCTACTATATTCAAATTTGTGTTTGTTTCAGCTTTTACACATTTTAAACACATAACAGTTTCATATCTCTGACTATTGTGTCTAGCTTTAATTATGTTAGTTCTGCCTTTTTCTTTATGATTTTAATCCAAAATAGTGAATTTGGCAAGCAAACCCATGCCAGGGCTTTCCAGGCCATTGTAACCAAGATCACCCACGTGCATGGACCACGTTCTTATTCTGGGCCATATTTTAGTCTTTAAATGTGGCGCAAGAAAATTTGGAGTTTTTATTTGATCAATGAAAGAGATTTGTGTGTTTAACCTTAGATAGGACCTTCCAGAATGCTGTCCAAATAGACTGGATCTCTTGGCAGTCCATAGCAATAGGCAGTAGAACAGTCTCATGAAAAAAACTGAGAAGATATTTTACAGGTTAGGATATTATATTGCTTGATTGGGCACCAATAGGAAGAATTCTTACTATTTCCATGAAGATTATGTCATGGAGATGGCTAAAAGGAGGAAAATCGGGATGCACTGGTCAATCAGCATATGGCTGTGAGCTATTAGTGTGATGCAGGTGTGGAAAAAGCTACTGACATCTGAAAATGCTTTAGGCAAGATAATTTTGGAAGAGAAAGACTAGTTTTGAAAGACTTCTCTGAGACACTACTTGGACGACTTTTCTCATTGTTTATATTCTGAAAAGAAATGATGTAAGCTAGAAAGGGTACAGAGAAAGAGCAAAAAGATGATTAAAGGAATGGATTATTCAGCAGAGAAGGTACAAGAGCTTGGATGGTTTTGTTGCGCTGAAGCTGAGAAGGTGCAAATAAGAAGATAAGAGAAACTTTGTTTCAGAGATAACATCAGTAAAAATCAAGTAAATACAAACTGGTAATGAATCAACTAAAACCAGATGTTGTGAGAAGAAAACAATTGCTTTCATGCTATCAGCACGAAACTCTGGATCAGCCTTCCAGAAAAAGCAGTTGGAACAAGGAACTCACACTGTTTTATGACAATCAATTTGATCACTTTCAGAAGGGATTTATATACTCAAAAATTGCTGCAGACAGAAAAACAAGTCTATGCTACAGTCTTGAATTGTTGGAGCAGTGGTACAGCAAGAAATGTTACTATTAAAAAACAATTTACACATACACAGCTTTAAACCGCTGCATCAAAATCCCTTTTGGTTCCCTGCCAAGAGCAAGAGAGTTCTTTTCACTATGATACATAATTTGTTTTCCAAGTTCTTCTTCTTCTTCTTCCTCAGAATGCTGTGAAATTAAATCTAGAGTGTCTTGCAGCATTTTTGCCTTTTATTGCCCCAAAGTTGCCCGCACTGACTGGCTGCAGATAGAAACAGGCTGCAAGCAGCATGTGCCAGCTTGCTTGCCAAAATTCAATTGACAGGTTTAGGGCAGCAGCTCCTCTCCACTTCCCTCAGGCTAAGCCAAACCACTTCAGCCAACTGCGAAAAGCAAAAGGATGAGCCAATAAATAAATAAATAAATAAAATAATAAGTCCATCACCTTTAACATGAGACAATTTTTTTGACTTCTGAAAAATTCTTGCATTATATTACCTATTACTGCAAGTACTTGGACTTTTACAATATTCTTATTTGTTCATAGCTTCTGTCTTTTTACCACACATGGCCTGTCTTTGTAACAGCATTATCAAGCAATTTGTTTCTGGGCTGCTTGCAAACATGCAAAGTAGATGTTTTGCAGACCTTCTAAATCAGACACCTGCGGTCAAACAGCCTGTGCTTGCAGGAGGCTGGCATGAGTCTTCCAAGCCATTAATAGCATTTAATAGAAATTTAATCCTATAAAACAAACAGTTGTAGATGTGGAACGTATGTTTATGTAAGTGCTCTGAAAGAGCAGTTGAGCCCTTTTGATGTTGATAATATTTACCTCAGGCAGGAGCATTTTCTAAGCTCTGAAATAATTGGCAGCAAGCCCTATAAAGCTTACCCTGAAAATTAGGTTGCTAAAACACAGTAAAATAACCACATCAGTTTCCTAATACCCTTCCAGCTCAATATCTAATTTTAACACCTCCCCCTTGACCAACTCAAGCTCTGGCTGCTGATAAACTCCTGAGACCAGCCTCTTCCTACTTATGATAATTACTTCAAGCACTTACTACACAGAGAGCCCAGACGACGGTTCCTGCCTCTCCATTGAAGGCTGCTTGCTCAGGTTAGCCTCTCCCCTGCTTCATTTTGAAAACTTCCCCTTCTGTTCTCCAAAACCCACCTGTCCCCAGCCAGTCCTCTCGTAGCCCATCCCAAGACCTTCCTCTGCACTTACCCACAGGGCCCAGTAAGATTCAGCAGGGGCTAATGTACACCATTATGCTCTTTAACTGAGTCAAGCATGTAGAGCAGGAGGGGTGGCATTCAGCATACCATTTTATCATGCTATGAATAATTAGAAGTGTTTTTACTGAACAAAATATGAGTAGGCAGTAAGACTAACTGTTATCATTTGTACTGTTCATGTGCAGTATGACCTAACTGCAGTTTTCCTGTAGTTCAGCTATTACAGACATCACAGCTGTGATTTTCAAGAATGGCCTTGGCATTTTGGACACGCTGCTGACAATAATAATATGTGAATCTTAAATTCAGTGTCCTAGACAGTTTTAAAGATGTTTTAAAGATTTTAATTTGTCCTCTGGTTTTGTTTACTAAGATCTCTGCTTCTACCTGTCTATAATCACAATATTTGCTGAAAGAGAAGAGAAAGGGAATCTTTGGGATGTATGCAGGAGGATTCCTTCTTGAAATAGGAATGGACCAAAAAAGGAAATCACCCTGCCATATAAATGCAGGAGTGAATTCTATATAAAAGCAGAATGAGTACACTGATTGAAAGCAAACTGGGGAAAAAAAACAACCAACCAAACAAAAAACCCAAAACTCTTAACAACTATATCCCTTATTTAATAATGGCTTTTCATTACGGTTTTCAAAAGCGTGATCTCCTCTATCGACACATTACTTTTGAAATAGTTTAAAATGTGTGGTGGAAGTACCAGGTGTGGGAGTTACAATATAAGCTATCAAGGAAAATAATACAGAGATAGAGATGCACAAATCAAAAAATAAAATTATCTACTTAATCATTTACATAGGGCTGTAGTACATTATGATTTCTCCTGAATACCACTCACTGTAACATCAGAGATTAGTTTTCCCCATAGAATAGTATTTTTAGAGGCAATCATATACCAATTAGTATTAATTAAGATCATAACAGATGAAGTATTGTATAGGAAGCAAATCTCTAGGGGGAGAAATGGTGTAAAATTAGTCTATAAAGCATCTCTCTGCTTAACTGGTTGAGTCATGTCTGAGCACTCAAAGCCACTCTGCTATGGAGGAAACTATGAGGATCCACACATGTACACAAATGCACTGCAGATACACTCAGCCTGATTCTTTTCCTGCTTCCTAGGAGCCCAAAACACAGGTTTCAGACATTCCACTGTAAGGATTTGGACCGTGTTATGCAGTGGATCTCCTGTTTCCAAGTGTTGTTGGTTACTTTTAACTTCAAGATCAAGAAATGATGGGGAATCTGAGGGAAGTTGTGAATGAAGTATATATATATATATATATATATATATATTCTTTCCCTTTTCAACAGATCAGGAGATCAGGATGGTACCTGCATGCTGTAAGCGTGTTCTTGGTACACTGTCATCAGAAGAAAAAAATGGGAAAAAAGGAAAAAAAAAAAAAAGAAAAATGGAAGAAAAAAAAGGAGGAAAAAAAAGGGAGGAAATTAGAAAATGAAACCGGATAATCTGCCGATCATAATCGATGGTAACAATAGGGGAGGAGATTAAGCAAGATTTTTGTTAGAGGAAATCGATCCAGTAGCAGCCCCAGAGATAACATCCAGAAAGGAACAAATAGGTGACAAAAGAAGTCAAAGCCCTGAGCCCAGCCAGCCAAACCCTTCAAAGCTAGAGGAGACAGAGGGTGCTGATGCACTCGATGTCTTTACAGCTTCTGTGGCTAGAAAGGCAGGTCAGGAACAGGCGAGCAAGGTACAGGAAAAAGGCAGTTCTCATATATACATATATTGGCATGGGGTGAGAAGATGAATCATTTTATTTGGAGAAGATTCTAGTGTCAAAAACACTAATTTGGAAGAAGGACATCAGCCAGCAGGTTGGACTGCACGCTGTGTGAAAAGCAATGAGGAAGAGTAAAGGGAAAAATAATAACAAAAAAAGGCAGCAGCTAATGGAATAAATTTCTGTGAAAACAAGCCTAAAGAGTTAGAGATGCACATCTTTGCCATGCACAGGTCTAAATGGGTGTAGGAGGACAGTGGCAGTGGGAGTTCATGCAGCCAACATCTGACATCAGATACTGATTCTGTCAATTGCTTAAAGTTGTTGAAACCCCATCCTAAAGAAAACATTCTTTTTCAAAGGTAATCTTATAATAATGATTTCAAACAATGCTCCTAAGAAATTCAGGAAGAAACTTTTTAAAATTACAACAGAAATAAACATATATCATTAAAAGGTGACTGTTAGAGCAGGTATCACTTTAGATTATTTTCGCTTGCTAAATTTGAGAAACAGTGTGAACCAGAACATAGAATGCTATAGAGAAAGCTCTTTGCTAGAAGGTCATTTAAACAAGGAACTTCTTTGAAGATGTAAAGCCACTTCAGTATTGTGTAATCCCAGTCACTCAGCAGGATGTCAGCAGTGAGAAACCTCTTCTGTTGAAACATATCCCTCCAGACTATACCAATACACTGGAAAACACTTACTTATGCTTTTGTATTTTACAATGATCACAAAGAAAAGCCTTCCCTGGTTTCTAGGTCTTAGGCAACAAATTTCATCCAGTTTTGTAAGGATATCTCTCCCGCAGATGCTGTAGTGCACCTGCAGAGCAGAGTAACAAACACCGGGCCTTATTCATAGCCATGTAATCCTATTGCTTACTGAAGGGAAAGTGACACACAATGGAGATCAAAAGCACTTAGCAGCAGAGACACAGATCCCTAGAGACAAACAAACAGCAGAAGAAATGCTCTGAGTCGTGAAATAGCCAAAAGTACAACTACTGAAACTAGGTAAAGCCAGAGAGTCTCACAGAGTTTGGTTTTTTTGGCATTAATGAAGAGCTTAAACAGTCAAAAGAAATCTTGTTAAACACCTGTTCCTTGTGTTTCCTGCTGTTGCATCCAAATGTTATTTAAATTCTGTTCTTTCCTTAATTAGTTTTCGGGTTACAATATCATGTCACCCTCACAGTCAGTGTTTTGCTTCTCCTTTTACTCAACTAAGAAGCAAATCTCCTTTTATTGAGAGCTGGCTACTCTTGGTGTTTCAGTCCTTCACTTATATACAAAAATATACATAGATATAGATACAGATATACATGTACTATCCCATTATACATTTTCTTCATGATATGTAGTAGCTGGATACTTCTTTAGCACACTATTAGTGTTCTTGTGAATGATGAGGAACAATATCCAGATATTTTAAGACACACAACATAAAAATATATACTTGAAATACTCAGAACAAAAGACCCTTCTAAAAAAAAGAAAAAGCCAGCTGAGCCTTGTCTTCTGCTAAAAAGCACAGGAGAAAAAGAGGCAAAGATGCTGCACTCATCTCAGGATGCTAAAGGTAGCCAGGTCACTTAATCAGGCATCAGATTATTTACTGTAAATGTAAGGAAAAGCTGTGGCTTGTAGCATGCTCAGTTTTTGAGAGGGCATGCGTAAAGTCAGGTTGTATCCAGAAAACATGAAGTGAGACAGTTATGAAGAGAGAAACCCTAGGAAATTGCCTTTGGCTTTTGTCTCTTCCTTCACCTTTCCTTCTTCCACTCCTACCAACCTCCATTGAAACTCTGCTCTTACTGGTAGCATCCAGCATTCACCTCTGCTTGCACCTACCCCCCTCTCAATCTTTCATGCACATCTGGAGTCACCTGTTTAATTTTATCGTCAACCCCTTCCTTAACCTGCCAAGCAAACACATTAGGAGGCAAAAATAAACATAATTACTGAAATCCTGTTGCCAAGCTCCTCAACTGGAATCTTTGCCTGATGATTGGGTGCACCCAACCCATATACTAGTAGGTTTTTTCAGGAGAAGTCCTAAAGGTTCTGCATCAACCAGCAATAAATCTTAGTCCTCAGATCAGCATCAGCTATAGGCAGTCACTAAACTGGCATTACAAGTTATATGCTCAACTTCCAAGTCTGCCAGCACTGGAGCCCTGTAAATTCCACGTGGCTGCCCCAGCAGTGCAGAGTCCTGATGTCTAGGGAGTCACTGTCCCCCCTCCTCTTTCCCGTGCAACAGCCGGAGCAGTAAATGTGACTGTCCCCACCCCACCTTCCTCCCTGCTATCCTTTCCTCTGACTCTCCTGTCTATATATTGGCCAGACCAGACCATCATCCTTGGGATCAAAGATTTCAACTTTATCTCCATCACTAGCACACCTTGAGCATATTCTGTCTCAGCTGTCACTGTCTCCAGTACTGCTCCAGGCATTAGTCACTGTAGAGACCTTTCACGCAGCAGAATTCCCCTCTGGCAATAGCTTCAACTAGCCATGTGAGTCCTGTGCTACTTAGGAATAAATCTAATTCCTCAGGCTCTTTGATCACAAGTCATAAACCAAATACCAGCATTAACCACATCCTCAGCAAAGTGCATAGCACTCTGTGGTTAGTTATGAGCCATTTGCCTCATCTCCAGCATTCCTGATTTGAACTCCTCTTCTGCAGAATCCTTGGTAATCTTAAGGTTATGGTTAAGATGAGGTCCAGCAGAATCCTCCTCCTCTGTCCAGCATTGTTCCATCACTGCACTACTGTGCCCTCTTTGCTGTGTCTCTTATCCTGGCAAAGCAGCTTGAGAAGAACAAGCCCAGTAGGGTAGGGGATAATCTTGGCTCATGTCACTTCTTCCTAGACAAAGAAGACCAGCCGTGTGTGAATTTTTCTGAGTCCACTTGGTGTTACAGTCCCCATGAGCAGATCAGATGCTGTCAGAGGTGGAGATGACAGCAGCTGCTCGGAGCAGGCTCAGAACAGTCACAGTCTTCACAGGAGCGACCAAGGGTCGGACCTCCTTCACCTCACAGGAGGTGATACACAACAACAGCAACAATCAGCATGCACATCTCTGTAAACACACAGCACGGTGTTCAAGCCTTGTCAGGCTAAGAGAGGCTTCAAACAACAGGGTCTGTTTTAAAACCCTAAGATCATTCCTGTTTGAATTTCCTTGCTTAGGAGATGTGTTATTGTAAGACTTCTATTTTCCTCCTGACTAGCCAGGCTTGCAGTTCTTCCCTAACTCTCCAGTCAGCATAATGAGACATTTGGTTAGACCTTACTAATTCTGGCTGAAGTTGTACCATGCTCCAACACTGGAAACTATTTTAAGAGGTGAGAGAAAGGTTTTTGAGAAAGGAAAGAATTGCTCATGATTGACAAGTAAGCAGTTGTGTCTTCAGAAGCCAAGGGGGAGGATATGAGCCTGAGGTTTGAGGCAGAAAAATAATGAGATGAAACACTTATCTGCCTTTTCATTATACATCCAGTTTTCTTAAAGATATTTTTTCTCTGTGGCAATCTCAATGTGAAACTCTGAGATGTTCTGCACATTGCCCTCTTACATCACATCTTTTATCTGAAATTTTGCAGCATTAAGTCTTGGCTTCAAATTCTTGAACTGTCTATAAACAATAATGAAAATTTATGGTGGAGTGAGCACAACAGAATTCTCATAAAAATAGAAAAGAAAATATTCTTTTACTTCCCCCAAAAAATGCTCTATTGAGCACTTACATATTTTTAATATGAAATTGATGATCTAATCTTCTGCACGAACTGTGGACTTAAAATCAATTGTGTTTTTTTCCATTTTATAATGTTCGGATTTTGAAGACTGATTTTCCTTCTACATGTACATTCCTGTCATTTGCAATGTAAAGGGATGCTGATGACAGTGAAAAATTGGTTTTCTGTGTGCTGGAAAGGAGTGGAAAATCCTGTTTCAATTATGGTTAGTTACAGTAGCTTTGCCTACCTTTATCCCCTCCACTGCATGCCTCATTTGGGCCTCTTGTCCTTCTTTAACCTCTCCTTACTTCCTCTCTGTCCTTGCCCATGGCAGTGGGGCTGGCACTAGATGATCTTTAAGGTCCCTTCCAACCCAAGCAGTTCTGTTTCTATTTAATGTCTTATTCATTAGTAAGATATAGCAGGAAATATGTCATTAGTGTTGTATTTGTCCACTTTTTGACAGATTGTGTGGATTGTTCCAGTAAGAAATCATCAGATTTACTCACTTTAAAAAAGGACTTTAACCCATTGTTACTACTTATAGCTTATTCAAGGCAGATACTTAAATACTAGTAAGTTTTAGGTCCTGAAAGTTACCAACAAGCTGAAAGCACTTCTGCAGGTCTTATAGTCAGATCAGTATCTCCCCCTCTCTCTTCCCTTTCCTTGTTGGGTGCTCAGCCTCTCAGAAGTGTTATACATGGTAAATTGATGAGATCTATATTAAAATTCCCAACTTTTCGGTAATATACATCTTCTCCAGAGAACTGGCAAGCCTAAAAAGTTCAGCTGCAAATACGTCAGCCTGAACCAAAAAAGTGCAGATTGAAGGCAGTGACTCACTAGTTCGCGATGCTGCAGCACCGTGCAGTCAACTTCTTCCTGCATTAAACAGTTCCAGGAGGAAAAAGTTGGGGGGCTTGGGTTGGTTTGGGCTTTTTGCTTATGTGTAGACTTCCATTCCTTATTAGCCTCTAGTTTTGTATAAAATGAAGTCAGCATAGCTTCCTTCACAGTCTTCATAGTCTTCAGAAAAGATATCTAGACTTCTTAGTCTACCATCCATTTTTTTCTTGGAATTTGCCAAGATAAGCTCAAGTGTGCACAGATACCCCGCCAGCCCTAAGAAGGAAAAAGGAAAATTTCTACAGAGAGACACATCTGACACACATGTGGTTTTATTTAAGCAGGGCGAAACCAAATGAGGTGCAACTGACCATTCTTAACTTCTTAATGTTATCTGGTTTCTGATCCATAGTGAAGGGGAGCACTGGAAAATTTCAAATCTTTCCACAGAGAATGGACAGTGCATTAGTTGCATCAGGTAGTGTGGCCACCGCAGGAACAGGAGCAAGTGAGAAATACTGCAGTTTTACTCACAGCAAAAGTCTAGCCATTATGAATTTGCAGCTTGTAGTTGGAAGGTGGGGGGATTGAATGTTTTTGTCTGAGAATAAATAATAGCAGCAATGGTCTGTGACTTACACTGGAATATAGTAATTACCATGCTGGATCAGATTTGTACCTCATCTTTAATCAAAGTCAGGCAGAATGCTAAGCTGGCCACCCTGCATTGGAAAAGGACGAGGAAGAGAAGGGCATTTTCTACACTTGGCACTAGAAAGTGAACTGCATGTTTTTTGAGCTCTAACACTCATTTTTAAACTCAACCATACTGTGAAGCACAGACACTTTTAATGGATAGAAAGATATGGTGTAGTACACGATTTGGCGAAAGACTTTGGAAAGCTTGTCCCTGAAAATATTTTAGTTCAGACAAAATCTAGATATTTTTACCTAATCTGTAATCTCTCTATTTGATAGTTTCTCTATCCTCAATGTAAAAGAAAGATGGCTATTTCTCCCTCCACTGTCTTATAAAGAGAAATGTAATTACTTTTGTGCAGCTTTCAGGTACAAAGCAAAAATAACCAATGCACAGTATTTTCAAAATTCCCTGATTTCTATAGCATTAAAAATTGATTTCTTCATAAAAGCTACTTTTTCCTCATTTAATAACAAACCTCTCTGCAATGTTCTCAAATACATCAACAAGAAAACGCCCTTTGTGCAGAAAGTTAGGAGTGATTTATCACTGCATATAAAAATGATGTGCTTGAGATGTAAGATCAGCCAGGCTGCTGGTGAGTTCTCCCGAACTGTTGCAGCTTTTGGGTATGGCTTCAAGATCAGAGTCCTAAAATAAAATGTAATTTAGCAGAACAGAGAACATTTCTTTAACTGCATATCACCATTAAACACATCTGTTTCAAAAGGCACTTCTGATAGTGACATCCTTTGGACTCTATTCACCAAGCCTTCTCTGGAAGAAAAATATAACCAGTATCTTTAGCAGGCCCCAGCTATACCTATCACCATTTCTGTGTTCCACACAAGAATTCTTCCCCAAAAATTCTTTCAGCAGTAGCACCAGCATCAGGAAGAAAGGAGTTAAATAATCTCAATAGGTTTTTGTGAGCCAACATGTTGTCCAGAACCCCAAACTCTTGAGAGTAAAGATGAACTAACAGAAAAGTTGTCTGTCTCTCAATCAGTTGCCAAGCCACTGATAAAATTTATGGCAAGACTTCCTTTCTTATTCCAAAAACTTTTTCTGTATTAAGACCTGCATCATCAATAGGTGTACATTAAAAGAGAGTGACCATTTCAGGAAAGTTTGAGCTATATGATAGCTTTAGTAAAAGAGTATTATATAGGACTAAAATTCTGCCTGCTCTAGAGATATGACCTTTTGATAGGTAAGACATTGTTCCGTGAGATGCAACACACCTAGTCTGCATATTATGCCAGTCAGGAAATTATATCTAAATTATTTAATCTGCTAATCCCTGCTTTTCCTCACTAGAAATGGCTTTGATTGAGCAATTAAATGGCAAAAAATTCTAAGCCATTTTAGTAAAACAGCTTTTGTAGAGAGAGACTGGTGTCCATCATAAACTTAGATGACCAAAACCCAGCATGTTGCATCAAGAAGTCTGTTATTTTCCTTAAATTCTGAGAAGATGGAGGCATTTACTTACTTCCTTAACCAAATCACAGATTGTTTTTGGAATGACTTTGAAAAAAATATTTTCATCCCCAAAATGAAAACCCAACATTTGGCACAAGAGAGATAGAGATGTGGAATTCTGGTTACAACTTTGTTGGTAAAAAAGGAGGTAGTTCTACTGCATATTTCCTTACCTTTATTAACTAAAAAATATAATTTCTCCTTAAAAATGAAGTTCAAACTTTTTTTTCTCTCTTAATCAAGAAATCATTCCCTTCAGTTTCCTGATCTGTCAAGCTCTGACAAACAAGTCCTGAAAATTGTGACAAGAATCTGTGATTTTCATATAGATGTCTGAAGATAATCAAACTCACTCTGTCTCAGCTTTACCATTTGTTGGAACTTTTGAGTCACTTTGATCTTGTTGCAGGGCCTGAAGAATGTAGGCTTTGAAAGAAAAGAATAGGTTTTTAAAGCACAGAGAGGGGCGCTGATGTTAACATCCTTCCTCTACTTATGCAATTCACTAAGGAATGATCCATACAGGAAAATGTAAAGCAACTCTGATTACTTGGCCTTGCTTACTGCAAATCCTATCTCCTTAGACTTGAACCCGTCAAAGAATGCTAGGTGTCCTTCCAGGTAGTTCATGACCTTACATGGGAACTTTCATGTTCTTTATGATATAACATTCATCTTCATGAGAGAAAGTTCTCTCAGTCATGATAATCAATTCCTGTGAGCTTAAATTGTTATAAATGTTGTATCCATTGCTTTGTTTTATGTTTCATGATTGATTCATCCTACAGCAGAAGAGGGGGAATGCGTGCTGACATAATTTTGTTGTGTTTCTACTTAAGTTATGTAATTCCTTCACCTTATTAGTCAAATTGCTACCTGCTGTTGACATTAAGTAATGGTGATCTTCACATAGGCTTATAGGGCTTATGTACATTACTATTACTACTTCCACACTCAATGGAGGTACTTTTATGGTATATGTGAGGATACAATTACAGTACTCAGAATTTTACAGTTAATAGAAACAACAACAAAATTGTTAAGAAGGAAAATACAATCCCACAACTGTTATCTGGCAATTTTTATGGGATTTAGAAGTGATCCCTCTTTGCAAGCGCACCTTCCCTTGTGCTTTTATGAGCCAACAACCTTTATGTAGTCCTCATGGTAGAAATGGGACTAGTAACAATGTGCAATAAAGAAATCAGTGTTTTATCCTGTTCAACAAGAAACAATTTTCCCTTGCCATAAGATTTGGACAGATGTGGAAGGCAGACTAACTTTCTGGAGCAGCAGAGGCTGGCACAAAGCATCCACACAGTCTGAATCAAGACAGGCTGGGCAATCTCATCTTCCTGCTTCTCCTGCCCATCCCTGCTTTAAATCCTCATCTGCAATTGGTGACGACATGTTCTAATCCTCTTCACACAAGCAATCAGAGGATTGTACCTTCACATGGGAAATACCAAGGGAAGAAAAACACAGAACAAAAATCCTTCCTTCTTACAAAAGTATTCAATAACAAAGAAGGAAGAGCTAAAAATAAAAAACAGACGGACTGCACAGGAAGTTTGTTTAGGACTAAATAACTCCAGAAAAGCAACTGAGTTTTTGCTCAGCTTATTGCTGTTTCTTTGTGGGATTGAGATCTTATTTGAGGGTGCAATTTATGCATGCAAAAAATTCATACTGAAGTAGTTGCACTTGTGAGTAGATACTATCCTCTTTAGGTAATAAAAGAAATAATTATAACAATCAGTTTTGTTTCTACAATTGAACAGTGCCTTAAAAATTGTCTACAAAAATTGCTCACAAAACCAACCATCCTACATATTTAACCCTTCATTTTTGCTACCACTTTCTTCACTGTTAAATGACAAAGACTTCTTTTCATTTCATGGCAATGAACATTGGAAAGGAATAATTTATTTATACACAGATGATATTATATAGCACTTCATCCTCAACTCCAATTTCAGATATATTTATTGTGCTCAGATAAATGTTATCATCATCATTCCTACACAGAGTAAGCAGATCTTGAGCATATTTCTTTTTTTATCATTTTTGGCAGGGAGTTTTTGACATTTGAGCGTAGGCTCTTCCTTCTTATTTTATGCATTTGCCCTCTGGTCATTGTCAACCCCTGCAGTCAGAGTAATGAATTCCTCTTTATTGCACTGTCAGTGTGCTATCATTATTGTGGACTCTTTTCCTCTCTGGAAGGCTGTTTTGTAAGTTATTTCTGAAAAGCTATCCTACATATCTGTTTGGGATTTATAGGACTGTACTAATCCATCCTTTTCCGGAACATCCAATGCAGCCATTGTAAATTTAAAGAAAAAGAGAGTTCTCATCCAGCTATGGACATCAAGACACTCCAGGGAGTATTATCTGCCTCTAACTCTTTATTGCTTTTATACAGGAAATACAAATCCAGCTCAAGATCACAGAGAGATTTCTGTTTACCTTTGCAGTAAGGCTGTCATTTTCTTTATACCACCTACACTTCCTGCTGGCTTTTGAGGAGACAAACATTTGTGTGTGATTCTGAACCTGGGTCTTCTGTGTGATAGCAAATGATGCTGCCAGTTGACCTTTTAAAACAGCTGTTAGATTCATGTAAAGCTGTTTCTCTCCCATAATGATCTTAGTGCAAGATACCATTTTAAAAAGTCTCATTTACCATCTTCCACACAGTAAGAAAGTCACTTTTAGTCTTGGAAATATTGCAGATGCTACTTTTGAACACAAAAAACAACCCCTTGCCTTTGTATTCCACGCATTTCATACTTTTCCCACTGTGTTTCACAAGACCAAAGCTCTCATAATATCAATATGTTTGCTAGGAAAGGAGGGCTGCAATTGATAGTCCTGCCTTTTGGTTACTGGCAGACCTCCATCTGACATAATAAATATTCAGTCTTGAAGGTTGGAGAAGCGATGGAAGCAAAAAATGTGCTTCAGAGATGGAGGTAGGTCCAGAATTACTTCTGCTGGACTGCCTTCCTGAAGGAAGTTGTGCTATGCATAGACTGAGGTTACAGTGATTTTGAGCAGATGGGAAGTTATTTTATATTGCAGAAAAAGAAGTTTGTTTATATTTAGAAATACTAAGTTCTCATATGGACTAAACAACCCTGCTAATCTGTTAAAAGCTTGGCTTCTGTTTATTAAACAAAACAGTGAGTTGTTAGGATGTGGGGCAATTTTCTAATTTTTCCCTTCACCTGGGGATATTCTGTCATGACAAAAATTACTCTGGCTTTAAATTACTTGTCAATAGTTCAAAAAGTCCTTATTTCTGCAGTTTTGTAACATCTCCCTCTCTGTCCTCAGTTCATAGGAACCACTATTCTAAAAGCAATCTCAGTAACTCATTGAACATTACCTATTTTATATATATAGATAGATAGATATAGATATAGATATTCTTGGAAAGTTAAAAGAAAGCACAATTCTATATGAATCTTACTTGCCAGCTATGTAGGATTCGCCTTGGAGACGTCTGTTCAGTTCCTGTGTTGAACCCCTAGGCCCAGCATACTCACATTTTAATTAAACTGAAAATGATAAGGTAATGATAATGAAATGATAATGATAAATTACGAGGTACAACAGCTACATCCACTCTGTTGTTTCATCAACAGAGACTCCCACATCCATCCTCCCTTCCCATGCAGACAAGGTCTTCACAGGAACTTGTAGGCAGCTTGCAAAGTCTGCACAGGAATGCCTGGCAGCACTCCAAGCCAGATAATGAGGAACAAATGGTGATCTAAGCACCCAGGTGGCCTTCAGATCCCCTTCAGAGGACACTCTCTCCCCATTCAGACAAGAATGAAGTCATTGAGTGGCAGAGCCAACAATTAAGTTCTTGACTAAATAAGCACATACATTTCAGTCATACTCCTTTCTGTGTTAGAGGACCAGGAGAGGGAAAGGGAATGCAATTAGGAATGTCTGGAGTGCAAAGAGCCAGGTGCTTACAAACACATTTGAGATGAAGATTAAAATGGAACGGTGCAGAAGCTGGAAGGCAAGGAGGATGGAAAAAGGATAGACTGCATGTACAAAAAGAACCTCAAATTTGTGAAGAAACAGAGACTTCTTGTTGGTCTAGAAAAGCCAAACAAAATCTCTCAGGTGTGTGGGTACTACCTAGATGTTCTGGTACCTATAATTTCTTACCTGGGAATGAAACATAGCACGCAAGATCTCAAGCCAGTTTCCTGTCCTTCCACCCCTTAAGATGGAAATTTTTTTGAGTATGTTAAGATCACCCTAAAATTATCCCAGCTCTTGTGCACTCCTGTATTCTCATATAGAACATAGTTTTGCCATATCTGATGGAATGTGTCGAAAGAAAAGGATAGAGAGAATGGTTAGACTAACTGCTTCCAAGGAAAACTAGAGAAAAGGGCTACTCTGCCCCTTCCTTGATCAGTTATTGATGGTCATCTATTGGATGCTTAACAAGATATAGCAAAATACATCATTATGTCTTGAGTGCTGCATGTTCCCATAGTAGGTCACACTGGCCCCTCCACCTTCTGACCTTCCTGGCCTTGTCTAGAGAGTGAGAAATCTGAATTACAAAGAATAGCATGGAAAGAGAGAGCACAGGCATTCATTTTACCTTTTAAACTCTATTATCACTGCCAGTAATTAATTTTGAAGGTTAATGCTATGCACTGAGCAGGAGACTAATTTTTGGAAAATGTGTCTTACATCTACCAGTGGCATGGGTACAAAAGTACTAAGAACTTTTAGTTTTCCAGTTTTTTTCAGCGCATAGAGCACTGATATTGTAACTCATGATTTGCTGGGTGCCTCCCTGGCAGGGAGGTTCTTGCCTTTCCTTTAGCAATAACTAAACCTGGGCTTCCCGAAGTTGCACTGACAACCTCAAGAAACCAAATCACTTGCTAGCCTAGCCTAGCCCACAGAATCATAAAGGCTGGAAAGTTCTTTGAGTCCAACCTTTGACCAAACACCACCTTGTCAGCTAAAACAGCACTGAGTGCCACGTCCAGTTGTTTCTTGAACACCTCCAGGAACAGTGGCCATGATGCCAAGTGGTGCAACAAATGGGTCCATAACCATCCTCAAAACCTGCCCCAAAGCAATTTCAGCTGTAAGAACTCACGTGATACCAAGCCACAGCCAAATGTCAGTATAATTATATTCTGGGTAAATTACCATGTTTTTCAATAATATGTGAAAAATTGTTAGTTTTTATCCTTCCCCCCGCCCCGGGAAACCAATGGTAGCTTCTTATTTCTTTTGTCAATTTGTTTTCCTTTTATTCTTTTTTTCTCACTGACTGCTCTTCTGCTTTGAAACAAGAACTGCTTTTGTTATCTGATTTTCTACATTTTAAGCACATTAGCCATCTAAAGATTCTATATTTAAAATTAAATCAGCCTACTCTTGGTAGAATGATATATTTCTGCTTTTCACAGTACAGACTTCACAGTGCATATTCTTTTGCATTGTATTTCCTCTTCAGGCAGTTGCTTACTATGAAACACTTCTAATTGGAGAAAAAAAAATAACAAACCCTTAATATTTTGAGAATGCAAGAAACAATGCCTTGCAGTTCAAACAGCACATACTGGCATGTTTATGTCTTTAGCTTAATAACAGCAGCTTAATACTGCAAAATGCCAAGTGCCCTGGGCTCCTGCTGTAGTCAGTGGGAGTTGACAATTAGCACCTGACGGATGTGCTGGGGTGCCAAGAGCATGACATACCCCAAAACTGCTGGCTTGGCTAAACAGCACAAGCTTCCTCCACCTTCTCCTTTAACTAATCATTTCTCTTCAGAAAAGTGCAGGGAAGGTTTTTCGATTTCTTGCCTTCCTCAAGTAGAGTCAATTTCCAGAGTGTCAAATCCTGCAGGGTACTTGCTGGTCCTGAGTTCATTACAAGGAATTTCAGACATCACCAGCTCTGCTCTTACATGAACTCTCGTGGGCGTTTCCTGACTCTGGCCTCTAAGCTTTTAAAGAGTCATTCCCAGTTATTTGAAGAGATCGTGAAAACTGAGGCCTTCCGAAAATTTTTCTCCTTCCTCTAAAATAGACATCTTTCATTGTCATTTACAGAGTCTATATTAAGATTTTTTACTTTCTTGCAGGTTTTTGGCAGCATCCAGTGTTGCTAAGGGTGATTTGATTCCCACTTCCAGTCCAGTTCCCAGAGACAGCTTTTCCAAGGTGATTCCAAACACAGGAGATGGTGAGTTACTTTCTACCTGCAGAGACTCTACACATGTGTTTGTGATGTACCTGCTTTAAAGATCAAATTCATTTAGTTGGGTCTTCCACAGGGATTCTGCAAAGCATGTTGAATAGAGAGTTTTGCTGAGCTCTGTGAGACTGACCTTTCCTTAGAGTAGTGCAGAAGGAGACAGAAGTCTGCACTGCAAAAAACCTAAAGTAATAAAGCAGGGAAATGCAGCCAGGTGAGGTCAGAGCTACAGGGTTAGTGCAGGCTTTACTGGGCAATTTGAGCACATGCAGTGCAGTGGAAAGCTGCTGACCAGCCAGGAAAAAGATGCCAAAGAGCACAAGCAGTTTGAGGAAAGGAGATCAGTGGTCAGTGAAGAGATAACTGTATAAATGAAGAATATCCAGCCCAGTCTGAGAAATTCAGGCACTGCAGAAGATGCTCAGTCTGCAGTCCTAGATCTGACCTTCTTCACAGCCTTGGACATTTAAACACTCAACATCTACTTTAAATGAGGGGGAAAAAAACAACAGTGCCAATATAATGCTTCATTTCACAGATATGTTTTAAAGACTTAACCTTTGTAAGACATTTGGAAGCACAGCAACACTCATTACCTTGCTTAACCAAATTTCTTGGTGCCAAGCTGAACCCAAATTCTTGTGATGTTAGCTCATCACAGATATTTTGTGAGAAGGCTTTTCTCAGTTTCTGTGTTAGCCTGTAGCCATTTCATGCCACTGTGTGATTGATTTTACTTCTGGTTTTGCCATGTGCAGTTTTGGGGGGAAAAAAAAAGTGACTTTTCATAGTACCTAATTGTAGATTTTTAACAGCAGAGATGAAATCCCAAAGTCCTTGTATCCCAGAGTCATTCAGATTCAACAGCTTAATGATAACATTTCAGAAAGCACTTACAATTGGTTTGAATACAAAAATGTTTAAAAACAGAAGGGTAAAACTTCCTGCAACAGTATCAGGAGAGAAAATTGAGACATCTGGATAATAATGTAACAAGAAACAAATTAATATTTTCAGCAGTCAGCTAATTGCCTGAGCAAATGCACATGAAGTATGATTGCTCATGAGTGGACCTGAAAATTGCACATGAGACAGAGCAGAGCCACGTGCCAGGATTTGACATTCAGAGTCTTCCTAAAGTATTTAATCTCATGGCTTTTTTATTAGAGGAAGAAAAAGATCCTCAATGCCAATGTTTTCCCATGTTCAGCACTCCTTACCCTCATCTATATCTACACAAGATCAGAGCCCTACCACCTCAGGATTGTATCTACACTCTATGAAAGATATGGCAAGTTGCACTTTAAAAGTGTTACAGTGAGAGAGACAAAGGCAAGGTTACTGTGCTTGTAATAGTTAAAAAGTGTCACTGGGTATCTGTAAAATTGACTAAAATCACCTAATTGGTTCATAGTAATGTTAATGAAACATACAGATTTTAGTGAAAAATAGATCAGAATACCAGCCAACTTCAGCCTTTACAAGCCTTTCCTACTGCCATGAAGAATGCATACAGAAAGACCAAGTTCCCAAAATTGCTTTATTTTATACTTTCAAGTTGGATTTTACCTTGGCCAGGAATTCTTCCAGCTGCGAAATTAGACTATGAATGAGCCAGGTAACTGGAGGTAGAATCTAGACAGAGTTCTTCTGATCTGTGATCTCACCCCAGTGCTGCCTAATTTAGCTTTCAAAAAGGGGACTGAAGAACGTGTCATAAACCAGGAGAAATTCATTTCATATCTGTAACAAGATTCACACAACTAGGGAGAAGAACTGTCAAGACTTCAGAAGACAGCGAGGTTGATGATGGTCTTGGTCTCTGAGCAAGTCTTAGCTGTAAGCTGTGTGCTGGGCTGCATGAAGTGTGTGCTCTGCTCCATACTGAGTTCAGCCGCAAGAGTCAGCAGCACCTGAACCAACTGCGGGTAGGGGGTTAGTTCCTCTCAGCACATCTATACCCAAAATAGAAAAAAGGAGGTGTTTTACACTGTATCGGGAAAGTCCAGCCAGTTCAGATGTGGGAAACATTTGGTTTAAAAGCTTCTATTTCCTTTTCTCTTACCATTTTTAAAACGTACTTTCTGGCTTTGTACCTAGTACAAGAGAAGTTTTGATTACCCATTAATTCTACTGTAATACTTGTGGTGATACTATAGAGATAAATTACCTGATGGGAGAAAATGGAAGTGAAGTATAAACAGTGAAACTTTTTCTGGTTTTGATGGAAATGGGTTTGCTGGCTGAGTCCTAGTTTCCAAAAGACAATGGCAGACTGACAGCTTAAAGAAAACAGGTCTTGACAGTACTCTTTAGTGAGCCAAATGTTTTCTAACACCTCATGTCATATAAAGTACTTTCATACCATCTGTGCTCCAGCAGCAAAGGGTTGTTCTGTCCCAGGCAGAACCTTTTGTCTCTGCATAGCCAATGGAGAGCTATCAGGTTTATAAAACTTGTCTGTGGTTGGATGTGTGCAGGGTGTCAGCTTCTCCTGTAAACCCTCTCTGTGTTCCTGACCTCCCACAGGCTGTCAAAAGCAGCAGTACAGCTCAGCAGACAGGCAGGGGTGCAGATATGAATCAGACAGGTACAAGTTTTCTTGCTTAACACTGTCTTGACTTACTGAAGAAAAGAAATAACATAGAGGGGGAAGAGAGAAGGCAATTGAAAGGCCAGTATGTGTCTCATTAGCACTCACTATGCAAGTTCTTTATACTCTGGGGAAAGTAAAAGTATTTTAATGAGGAGAACAGCACCTTTTCAAATATTTCTTTTAGAAAAGGACTTTATAAGGACAACTTATTTCTAAGATAAATATAGGGAATGCATCTACAATGTGCAGCTTAAACAGAGACCAGGAGGGTAATTAGAAACCATAATATCTTGATTACATTAAATTGTCTTCTTTGAACAGTGGTATTTGTCATTATTAAATTGTTTCTTAGTATTGGAAGAAGAGAAATCGTTAATACTAATATTTACATAAGTAGCATAATGGATGAGTCCTTGCATCACTATCAGTCACAGGTTTTGTGCTAGTAAAACCCCATATGCCCATTGCAATTTAAAAGTAACTGAGTTACCAACATTTTTATTTCTTAGATTTGAAAAGAAAAAAAAAGGCAAAATCTATAGAAAGAGAAAATAGCCCTTCCCATGCAGTCTCTGCTTTCAGTATGGTCATCTTTGAGGCTCAATATTTTTCTCATTATCATCACTGTTTTATGGATTTTTTTTCTTAATTTAATGAATTTCTGTACTCAGACACTTAGCTATTTTCTTGGCTATCTTGCTTCATTATGCTGATGAAAGCAGTCTTTTAATTTAAAACATTATTATTGAAAGTAATGCATGAAAGGCTTAGCTGTGTTGGCAATAGACACAAATCAAAATGCAACTGTCTAGGTGCTCAATTATATATTTTATTGGAAGGCTTTGAGTAAAGCTTAGGCAGGAATGTAGAAAAGTTCTTATCAGTATTTATCATTTAAATTACCAGCATATTGGTAGACTATTCATATATTTCATATACCTCAGTAAGGTAAAGATTGAAGCTAGTTCTATGGAGAACGTTCAGTTTGTGAAGTTTCTGTCCTTGAAATACATTGCCACAGCAGTATTCCAAAAATACAAGATATTCCTGCTTGCCTTTTTTTTTTTTTCAATGCATTAAGTACTTGCATGTTTCAGCATCTAGGAGGCTACTTTTTCTTTTGTAATCCATGTGAATATTTACTATCGATTTGCCTTGGAATGAACTCCAAACTCTTTTTTCTCTGTGATCTTGGGAGATACTCCCTATGACTTATGCCAAGGGTGGTCCAGAAAAGTGCACACTGGATAGTGCCTCCACTGGGACACACATCACACATTAAGATGTCCAAATTTTTAGGTTTCAGCCTTGCAGGGCTTTAGTCCTCAGTGCCATACAACACAACTGGCTGAAGTTTACCAAATAATGGTTGCAGAATCCTCCGGGCTCGGGCTGATCAGCAGACTCACATGACACAAGTTCTTCTGTCCCTCAGCTACATATGCCATGGAGTTCAGCCCCCTCAGTTCTCCGTGTAACTCAACCCTTAGCTCCTTGAGCTGGTGAGTTCTTTGCTCCTCTCTCTGCTGGCAGCCACCTCAATCCAGGGACCTTTGCAATGCTGAGAAGTTGCAGTGAGCTCTGTAAGCCTGGGATCTGGGATAACGCATCCTGAACAAGTACAGGGTCAGAAGATCATTTAGGCACACAGAATCTTCTAAAGTATAAATGAAGACACTCTGAGAGGAGAATAGAATGCAGGTTTTAAGAGCCAGCCTATCAAGGTCACACAAAGCTGCTCATGTGAGGAGAACAAGTATGCTCTGAGAGAAATCTCAAGGCATGAATTGCTTTGTTTCCCTGTAGAAGCATCTCCAGCAGGACAGAGAGGTGAGCTTGGCATCTCACTGGGTAATGATTCATATCTAATATACAGCTGCCTTTTTTTTTTTAAATATATATATAGTAGCCTGTTAGCTGAAATCTACTTACATGGATGTCCATACAAAGTGTCACCATGTCAATATTATCATTTTGCTATTTGTATATGCCTCAACTATGCATCACTTTTTAGAGTTTGTAGGCAGCAACAATGCTGGTAGTCATTAGTTTTGCCTCAGCACTAAACTACAGTTCTTTACAACTTTTGCACCATCTGCTTTTGTTTCTGTTCTCTGTACCTGCACTATTTTAATATATGCACCAACCTAGTTTTTTAAACAAGCTTAACAAGTAGTCATCACAGTAGACAAGGGTTAGGATTTAAAATGGAAAACTGAAATGAAGATAGGCCCTGCTTGCAGAAGGGTTTCATTTTGGCATAGTATTTGCTTCCATTAATGCAGAATAATAGCTTTAGAGTGGCTTTTTTGTTCAAATATTTAGGAATTTGCCTGGCATTCACTCAAGTCTTAGCAGCCTTAGCTACATTCAGAAAGACTGATAATTTAAAAATTGTTTTACTTTCATACAACAGTGTTAATTCAAAGAGTTTTATCAGAATTCTTACCTGCTAAATTTGACTTTGAGGTTATTTTAATTATACCGGGACCTTCGAACTTGAAGTTAACAAAGTCACAGAAATGCTGCACTTCAATCAGAAATTCAGGACAATTGGTACAGACACTGAGGCAGAAGAGAACCTATGAGAGGATTGCACTTAATGAGATTTCCACAAGACATCTAAAAAGCTGACCTTTGCCAAGTGCTTCTTTTATCATGTATTGCCAGAAATATGTTACTTCTTTAGGTTATGTATCTGCAGTAGACTCCATCAGCTGAAATCATGCAAGTTGTAATTCTGTTGAAGCCAGTGAACTCTGGGGAGGACAATTTTAGCTACAAATGAATACGGTCATTTACACTGGAGATAAGGGAAGACAAGTTACTGCAATGTCAGTAAAATACATACACTTATAAAAACTGGGGGGAAATGTTCAGACATTTAAAATATGTTTCTAAAAATGGTGGTAACTACAGTATCTGTCATAAGTTTGTGTCCTGTTTTGAACATGGTACTGTCATTACCAAACATGTTTAGCTGAATTAAACTAAGGTATGTTATTGCAGATAGGGTTGGTACAGAAAAGATCAGCAGATTTGCTTGTGAAAGGCTTAGCAGATGAATGAGATCAATGCTCAGATTTGGGGGTTTATTCAGGACTTTAGATATAGTAATATTTTTTTTCTGTTGCACTTCAATCTGCTTCAGGGAAGTGACATCAATTTTGCTTTTCAAAGGTGGTATTCTTAGGATACTAAATATCTGAATAATGCATTATTAGAATCTATTTCTGCTGACTGTCTCAATAACACCTACAAAATTTCCAACAAAAAGTTGTCATATATCCCTTGCTGTTCTCAATCAAAGCTTAAACACTTAGTACCTGAAAATTTTAGGGTAAGATTCATCTGACCAAAGACAGGGAACTGAACCCATCACTCCAAGTTTCCTTTTGCAGTAATGGAGAGAAACAGCCACTCAGGAGGTGTGAGACAGCTGGTCTAAATAACTCAGTCTTCACTTCACTCCTTTCCCATAAAGAGTGCCTAAGGTGCCTAAGAGTACCTGTCTACCATGGATTACTTTTAGATTAGGCAGACACACAAAAGAAGGTGGGATGGATTCCACCAAAAGAACCTGCAAAATTTACAAAAAGGGAAAGTTTTACTTCCATTTATATAAACAGGTGCATGAAACTTTCTCACTTAGTAGGACTTGGTGACATGAGGAAGAACAGTAGTTCACCAGAAATACAGGGAAGAGAAAGAAGAAAAAAGAGTTTAAGTTCATAGGGCAGATTAACACATTTAAATACCTTTTGCAGTGTCTCCAGTGCAGAACAGGTAGCATGATCTGTTCAAGTGAAACTGGTAAACTTAAGTAAGTAGCAAATTCCGTGGGCATAAGAGTCCTTAATGCAGAGTTTTTGAAGAGATCTGTGCTGTTGTAAGCCTGGTCTCTCACGACAGCTGAGGGCTATAATCCATAAAAATCAAAGCTTGCATGTAAATGTTGTCTTGAAAGAGCATGTTGGGTTTTATTTGATCCTGTCATTAGAAATTTTTCCCCTGGGGTCTTTCAGATCCTTGGAAAGAATGATCGATATCTCTATAGAGAAAGATGCAAGGCAGACAACTGAAAATATTACTAATTCTAAATACAGGATTCCTCGAGATGCCTCTAACCCACAGTAGCTTGCCAAGATTAATCTGCTAACAAGGAGTTATTTGATAGAACAGCATACCTTGGAATCACACTGCTGACAAGCCAGAGATGATGGAGCACCTAAGAGACTGCTGGTGGTCTGGAAATGGAATGGAAATACACTGCCTTGTATTTTTCCTATGAGTAAACAAAACTTAACGCTGGTATTTTTTGCAAAATTCACTTGTCAGAAATCTATAAATCTATATGTGTACTAAGCCTGTACACATTTTGATATGGTATTTTTCAATACCTCAGTCTTACTGAGCTTCCACAAAGATGTTCAAGGCCGTGTGTTTCACGAGCAAGGTTATCCCATGTCAAAGGTCAAGGTTATAAAAGTCTACTAGAATTTATCAGTCAAGAAAAATATTTACAGACATATTACATTTGCAAGGCAACAACTTTTCTATGTATGCCTCTGGAAAAATGACTGCTGGAAAATTTTCTAACATATATATTTCTTGGAATAAATTTCTATGCTTAAAAAAAATAACCCAAGGCAGACTGAAATACCAAACAGCTGTTTAAGGTTAGCTTAGAGAGTAGAGAACAGCATGGAAATAGGGCTTTGGAATGGAAATTTTCAGTGTTCATCAGATCTCTGCCTATCCCTGCACCAAGCTGGAACTTTAGACTTAATTCTGTACTCATTCAGGAATTTGGTATTTACTTGACCAGGCAAAAAATGTCCAGTTCTCTGAGGTCAGTTATGAGAATAGTATTTCCCTTACTCTGGAACAGAATTTGCTTTTAAATTACAAATATGTACACTGCTAAGCTGGACAAACACACACATTATCCTTCTAACTGTGTCAAAAACAGTAGCAGTAAGATAGGAAAAAACCCCGAAATCAGAAATTGCCTGCTTAAATATGATTAATGTTAAGGCAAATTGCATGAGTAAGCAGTTTACATTTTGTTATTACAAGTTACAAATAGGCAACCCTAAACCACAAAAATGTAATGTTTGACCTGGAGGAGACATTAAACCCATGTTTGAACTTCATGTCTTCAGTTATCTTGATCATTGCCTCCGGAGTTTAGTAAATAGCAGATATTGCACTGATCAGTTACATAAAACAAGGAGCTGAGAAACCTGGTGTGGATTCAGGTAGGTATTTAAAATAACAGAAACTGACCATTTGGTAACAATGTTGATGGCCAGATGTGCTCAGGAAGATGGATTTTGAACTGACCTGGAAAAGAAACGACAGAAAATAGACAGTTTTGCTGCTCTTGCTCACCAGTGTGGATATGTTGCCATTTCTGGACTTGTTTTGTTTACTCTCTCCCTCGCTGATTTTAGGACACATAAACATAAGCCCCAACACTTGACACCTGCAGTTTATTTTTCAAAAAGATAAAACAGTTGCTTGACTTGGAGGCTACAGACATATGTCATAAATGGGCTCAGCCCCTCATCATGCCCCTGTAGCTCAGTGGCTGTAACCAGGAGCTTAATTAATTGATGCACCATGGAAGCTCAGACCTACCTGAGGTACAAAAACATGAATACAAAGGTTTGTATAGAACTACCCTGAACCCTGGAATTATTTGTTCATAATTGTATTACTGCAGTAGTGCCTAGAAACCCATCTCATACTAGGCAAAGATACTGGGGTAAGTGGTCCATTTGCTAAAGAGCTTTCAGTACAAATAGGCAAAATGAAGGCTTGGGAAAAACTGGTTTTGAAAATGATTGTGGTCCTTCTTAGCTAGACAAATTGTAGTTCCTGCTTGCCTGTCCTTCAGAAGCTGAAGTTATGGCAGGCAATTGAAATCCACATAGGCAGGGATTTAATAGTTTACATCTGCAATCCATCAAATGCATGTTCAGTTGTAAACTTGCAGGCCTAACAATATTTCCATGAGCAATTGTTTTATTCTATACATAACTTGTGTGTATTCCTGCATCCAGCTGTCCTTGGGTCATACATATGACTTGAAGCAGGTTAAATAGTGTGGTTTACAATCCTTTAAAACAACGTGACTATGCACTACCTCCCTTTGATCTGAAAAGCCCTCTCTGCTGCAGCAGGCTGTGGTTTCAGCTTTAAATAACTCTTCCATCAAGAATGGCAGCTTTGCACCTTTACCAGCTTCTGTCCTTACTGGAAAGCAGAGAGAGAGAAAAAAAAGAGAAAAATTAACTTTGCATGGATTTGAAGGAACCCTGTGCTCTTCACATTCGTTTGCAATCTCTGGAAGGGAAGGACAAGGCCAAGTGAGAGGGTTTGGTGCCTCGCTTTGTTGCCAGTTCTGGGTGGATAGATTATATTCACACATGTTGCAAACACAAAGGTTTTGCAGCCTAGCAGGAGTACAGGGGATAGCCATGCTTGTTTCAAACAAATCAGCCTTCTATTCTGCAAAATATTAGAAGAACATTTCTTGGTGTCTTAGGTAGCTCATTGGTAGAAAAAGCTAGCAGCAAAATTTAAGAAGTTATCCTGAAGAAAGTCACAATTTTGTGGAATATAGAGGATCCACATTCCTGAGTTTATCTTAGGATCTAACTAGGAAAAAACAAGGCATATAGAAGAAAACCTAAGGAAGTCAAACTAACTAAAGGGGGTTTGTACTTTGAAGTGCTGGGCTAACTTGCTGACTCTTGTGTCCCCCTCCTATTTAGTTATTCACACTCAAAGTGACTTACATTAAGTGACAACTTTTATACCTCAGTGTGATACAAACTCGTACAGCACAGCTCTTACTTATTCTCTACTAAAGAAAGGGAAAGCTTAAAGCAACTGAAACAAATAATTATACCAATGGATGGAAACGACTGAGGCCTCTGGCTGATCACAGCACACTTTGTCACAGTTGTGCCCTTACAACTTGCAGGTGATACTTCCGAGTTCTCAGCTACAACTATGCTTTCCATATCCCCTGCTAAGACAATGCTACTGGGTTCAGTCTTTCACCGTGCTAAGCCACACCATTTGTTACAGAACGAATCAATGAGAAAAAGAAAACTTTTCAGCCTGGTTCTCCAGGGCTAGAAGCATTCTTTCAGTCAATTAACCACCTGGCAAAAGCTTTGTAGCTTGCATGCAAGAATCCCACAACACCAAACAGAACATTGGTCATGTTCAGTTCTTTATGTTTCACTGCTGTGAAGCAACAGAATTAAGATCTTTCATATCAGTACACAGACATTTTTCAGTAGGGCACAAAAAACATGCTGATACTGATCTTTGTGAGAGATCCCAAACACCATCACACCCAAATAGTCCTACCCAAAATGGCTTGGAAACTTTCGAGATGAAGGTTACGTGTAAAGTCATCCTGTCCAAATAACAGTGGTGGATCCTTATTGTGAATTTGATGTGATCTCTGTTCAGTCTGTTTTTCTTGTTGACTGTTTCATCATCCTGGAGCAATGAATGCTGCAGTTTTAATAACTTCTTATCCAGGGTCTCATGAATCTGGTAATAGGCCATGTCTCTTGTTATTAAAAATGTGCTTGCAGGTAGTTTTACTGCTTCCAGTGAATTTTTTCTGTAATTTATCTTGCATAGCTAAAGAATGAATTTGTAACGTTGGGCCTCATAAACTGAATATGCATTATATTGAGTGAAAAAAAGAAAATAGAGGAGGGAATTTTGCTTGCAATTTTTGTCTCTAAACAGTTCTAAATTACTTACCTTCAAATCACTTACCTTCATACAATCACTTTACTAATGGAAATTAAAATTCATAAACTTTCTCCAAGTTCAGTGTGATGAACACCTGGGAAGAGCCAATATAATCACAGCACTGAAAATTATACATAAAATACGTATTTAAAATTTTAAACAAGTCTGTCACAACTGTATAAATTTTACTCAAGGGAATTTGAATTTTGAAAATTCTTGCTTGGACTGCTCTCACAAAGGCATTTTAACTCTGAAAAAAAAAAAACAAAACACCTCACACCTATTTGGTTATAATCTAAAATTAACAAAAAAATGCTTTCCTAAGAAAGCTCTTAGAGATTTTAGGACCGGAAGACTAGCACTTACATGAATTCATTATCTGCTTCAAAACAATTTATTCAGAAGCAACGGAACGGAAACAAATTACAATGTCCCTTTAGATTTCACTCAGGAAATATATTCTTTTACAGGTCTTTGACTTCAGCCTTCTGACAAGTAAAACTAACTTTGCATTGCTGAAACAGATAATGTGCTGTCCTTATTCTATTCAGAGATAATACAGTAAATACTGATTAGTTTTAACACATGAGGTTTACAGCAGAAACACTTGTTAATTTATATTAGTTTGTATTTGTGAATGATGCCTAGCTGTCCTTTAAGCTTCACTCTTTCCAGATTTTATTTAAAACTGACATGTAAGCTTTAGCAGTTTTTTGTTGTGGGTTTTTTTTAATACTTCTATGTATATGCATATTTACACAAATATTGCTTTAAATCACTACAATTTAATAATAAGCATTCTCTTTATCTCCTGCTGCCTGCCAGACAGTTTGCTTGTACAGGAAAAAAAACACATCCTATTTCAGATTAAATCTGTTATGTATTTTCAGGGAATGTAATAATCTTCATACAGTAGCAGAAATATGTACAGGAAAGTGATGATTTTATAGTGCTATAAAATGTGTCCTTTTCCCAGGATTTTCAAGACTACAATATGTAGGTTAATACAATCAAAACCCAACTAAACAATCTGAGTCACAGTGATGAGAATGATGTAAAGCTGCCATGTGTGTTATACATAAGGTGGTGGATGGTTTGGTGGCTTTTTTAAGCAATCCTGTCCCAGTTCCCTTCCGCAAAGACAAGTCAGTGCATAAATTTTTAAGCCCCTGCCATGTCCCACAGCCCACTTGTCCAACACCCCTCACTACCCCATTTATTCCAAAGGTTCTGATATATTTCTTAATTAAATCTTGACAGTTAAATTGTAGTTTGTGAAAACAATTTATGGTGGTTTGCAAGCCAGTGTCTGTGCATATTAAACCAGCACTTGACCAGACTGGGTTTTTTAACAGTTCAGTCAGGTATGCCTTGGAAGCATTATTCAGGATAAGTGGTAGGTATTTGAATAATAAGTACCCTATGTGTGCCTCTGGGATGAAATACAAAGCTTCTCAGGCAGCCTCCAGTGCTGTAAAGCCCAGTCAGAATATCTGGTATTTTGTTCTGCTGCAAGAATCCAAGACTTTATTTAGACACCAAGCTATTTTTCTGATCCTTTTTCCCCTGGAGCAGTGATGTCTCACCAGCCCATGTAGCCAGAGGTGCTATTATTTCCATTCTCTTTAACTCCCCTCTATGACCTATACTCACTCATCTGTTTATTAGTCTTTCACTTATAAATAGACTTTAAATGTTACTGTGTGACTTCAAACTTATGTTAATATATAACACCACCCACTCCTACTAAATAGAAATACTATTTTTCACCAATTTTCAAGTTTAGAGCCATAATTAAGATAAATTTGAAGCATACTTTAAACATCTCAGTCCAAACGCATCCACATTTCAGAAGTGCTCTTCTTAATAGCTTGGTGATAATTATTTTCTTACTTCTTACAGTTACAGAGGTAAATTTCATTCCTGAAAAACAGTGTTGTTTTTCAAAGGGCAAAGTTAATCTCCCCTTTTATTTGACATTCTGTTTTTCAATTTGAACAGTGACAGTTTTGACTCCTTTACAAAACCAAATGCATCAGTAACTGTAGGAGCAGTCATGGCAAGCCACTGTTTGGCAGCATGTAAGAAGCCAGAGGGATAAAAAGTCTAGACATCAAAAATTTAAAAAAAAAACATTGGAAGTGTAGAATAGGCACTTAAATCTACATTGAAGATGTCCTTGTGTAACACACCAGCAAAAGAAATCCAGACACCAAACCAGCTGGTAGAGGGGGTCTGAGGTGCTGCTCAGACTTTGCATCCTCTGGAACAAATATGATTTAAAAATAACTAATTTTTTTGAAAAGAAATTAATCTAAAATTGCTGCATGGCCAGGGAGTTACTGAAATGTCAGGGGAAAGTGGCAGGAAAGCTCCTGTGAGAAGTGCATTGTGTTCATACACTTTTCTGTGGCTTATGCTTGGGACACTTTTCTGTCCATTAGTTCTTATCATCCTTTTATTTGCAAGAGCCAAGGGCAGATATAAAATAAAAGTAGTCATACTGACAATTGCTTACAGGATGGTAGCTGAAATGAGATGCTGCTCTGGGAAGGCACAGTTCATCACAGCAACTCATTTTACACACAGTTTCATGGTCAGCACAAGGGAAGTCAATGAGCTCTCCAAGTTTGAGCCCCAGGCCAATCTCTGGTGTGCTTCCCATGGGGTCCCTACATACATGACCACAGACATTGCTGTGAACAGCACCAGACTTAGCACCTACTGAGTCAGTTTATGTGCCAGTTTTTTATAGCAGGAAATGCTGGAGCCATGACCCAGGGCCAAAGCAATCTTTGATTTGAGCCTATAATTGAAGGCTACCTGTCTGATATTCTCCCCACAACTAGTAGCCCTTTTGGCACCAAAATTATTCTTATTTCATGTTTTTTTCAGGAAAAAGCTAAAATTATGGAAAAACATGTCCTAGCCTAATGAAGTTTTCACACCATGACTTGTATTACTTGACTGTGCTATGGCATGAGGGTGTCAGACTTTGAAGATACAAAGGGTGCTCTTGGAGGGGGACAGATGTGGTGCTGCTCCATGTCATTACTATTGGTTTGCAGCAGGCTCGGGCATAAAACCTCCAAGCTTTGATATTTGGGTTTGCCCTGTTGGAAATCAGCCTGTTCTTGAGGGAGCCAATTGTAGTTCATGCACAGTGTCAATAATAAGAGGATCAGAGCCCTGGAGTAAAACAGGAGGCAAAAAGACAACGCAGAGTGCAAGGGCAGAACAACCTCAGAACAAAAAAAAAGGAGAGAGGGAAGACAATTTGAGTGAAACCATGCCAGGAGAGGATTCATGAGGCATAACAGTTCACAAAGCTTTTTTCTAGTTCTCCTACAGAGAGATAGAGGTTGCTCTTATACATTGCAGATTGGGAAAGAAACTAGAGATGCAACACAAAATTTAGAGGAAGTCCTCTCCCCTGCATCTCATAGCTAATGGTGACAGTCAGGCAGCCATCCATCAGGTCTGTGGGTAAGACAGAATTAAACAGGATCATTGTGTATCTTTGGTGAATTTTAGTATAATTTAAAAAATAGTAGCCTGCTAATTAAATAAAAATAATAGATGCTCTTATTGAATCAGATTAGTTTTTTTCAGGATCCTAAACAAGACAACAGTAATGTCATAAAATAAGATATTAATATTTTAAGTGTAGATGAGAGGGAGACCATTAAGAAACACATTTTACATACAGTGAAGTTACAATTTCAACTATAAATTTCCTTAAGTATGTCTAACTGTAAGAAATGGTAATCAAGAATTTTAGACAAATTATTAGATTGATATTTCTAGATCAAAGTCATTAAAAATATCTTCAGGACAATCTCCAGATTAAAAGTGACACACTCAAGGACGATGTAATTTATTCTCTGACATGGAGTAAAGAAGATTTCTCATGCCAGGAAACGTAAAATAAATAACTGCAAAAACCCACAGTGAAAATTCTAAAGAAAATACATTGAAACTGAAAATACTTTGTTGTGAATCACAGTCTTCTTAGTCTCGAGACAGTCGGGTTTTGCATAATTGGCTTTTGCTGCTATACCTGAAAAAATGATCACCTTGTGAAAATGCAAGGTTCAACACGCAACGTTTTTAGGCTTTTTTGGGAAGGTAATATTTTTACCTCACTGTGAGTTAGAATTGCTTATGGTGTTTTTCATCACTTCATCATCACAGATCTTTTCCAGAAGCCAGTGAAGGCCTCTGCCCCATCCCTCCTGGGCTTGCAGCACTGTATCTGCTAACTGCAGGTTCTCAGCTTAAGAAGAGCCTGACCTTAGTTGCCATAGGTTTCAGCAATGCACAGCACTTTGTTTTCACTCTTCATCTCCTGGATATCAGCTCTTCACATCAGTTTGTCACTTCTGCAGATCAGAGATGGGCTCTCAAGTCAAGCACTGGAGATTACACACAAAGACAAGAACCTCACTTAACTGACTTCAAAAAGTTAATAAGTGATATTAGGACAGAAAGAAGGCTAAAACTCCCTTCAAGGTCCAGAGACAAGTGTCTAATACTGAAGTCTTTATTTTCTTTTCTTGTTCATTACATACACTTTGATTCTGTAACAAAGCAGGCAGAAGTCTGACATGCAACTGCTCTCTTTTCTGTAAAATTCTGGCTTATATCCATCCTGAGCACTACCTTAAGGTTGCACAACCAACCATGCACCTCTTCCTCTCTCTCGATATGGTTACTGTTTAAAATCTTCCTCCTTTTAAAAACAACGCAGAGGAGAGCCCCAGGAACATCCATCATGCCTCATTCCCTTGACACACAGGTTCAATACCATTGGATTGTTACCACCACAACCTGTCACAGAGCTAACAGAGCAGAAGAAAATGCTTTAAGTTGCTAATGTCTCTGGGCTAACCTCTCACAGAAGATGGGTGCCCCTTTTGGCAGCAGGTGTCGGCTGACAGGACAAAAACAAATGGAGATGGTGGACACAGGGATTGTTTCCCCACTTTTGAGAGTGAGAAACAACGGGTCACTTTCCAGCCTACTCACCACCAGATTCTCTGTTCACAGCAGTCTGTGCAGAACATGTTCCCAGGAGGACAGGCCCTTTGTAGCAGGATGACCATGAGTCTTCCCCCTCAGTGTCATTTCTCACCTGTCCTTCCCCAAGTTTTCAAGTTTTTCACGGTCAAACTGATGTAAGGGTTTTAGTAGTGGCAAAATCATATGTTTTTCCTTAAGCTCCTTCTCTGAAACAACCCAGCCACAACCCACACTAATTCATCCTAAGGCACAAAATTAGCATGAAAACCTTTTTTTTTGCAAAGCTACAGGAAGTCAAAAATCACATTTACAGTGGAAAATATGTGGATAGTTTTAGGCATTGCCACCTGGATAGTTTTAGGCATCACCACCTGAATGAATTTCATGATTATTGCATTCATCTCTAAGGTATGAAGCAGCAATTCTATTTCTCTTTTGATTCTTCTCTAGAAAACCTGGAGATTCAATAATGTCATACAACATATTGCATTGTGACAGCAGAGTGCTGATATGTCCTATACAACTATTTGTCATTTTAGGTGTGGGATGGTTTTTCAATGTATTCAACAACACTTTAAAATACTTGCCTAAATTAGACTTTTTTTTTTTAACCTTCTGTTATACAAATCTAGATTCTTTTCATCCATACAGGGACATTCAAGTTAAATGGAGCTATTATCAACACTAACAGAAATATTTTGTAAGAAATAGAAATCCCTGTGAAAACTAACAGGATGCAGAAGGAAGATAGTGTGTTCTATTGGATGTATAGTAACAGGGATGCCAGTTTGAGCCACTGTTTGTAATTAACTAAAGAATAGACAGACTATTGGCATAAATATTGCAGTGCTCCCTATTCTATCCAGGAGCATGCACACTCGGAACTAAAGCAGTTACTCTGTTTGCAAGGACAGGTCATCCACTCCTCTCAAACACAACTGTTAACTAGTGCTACAGGTAACAGAACTGAAGAAATACCTCCCCCCCAGAAAAGTTTATAGACTAATCTTAATGTTTATCTTGTGTTTGGAAGGCAATCTTTGGAAGGCAGTCCAGATAATGCTGTTATTTTCATGTGTCGCTCCCAGTGCTTTTACCAAACAATGCTCTGGACCCAAAAATTTTGAGGAAACAGTAAACTAGATTGTTCATGTATCACTTTTCCCTGCTCTAAAAGCCGGAATAACTGCTGTACTTCTACATATTTCCAGGTTGGTTATAACCAGGTACTTCACAATTTAGACATGACAACAGCCAGTACTAAGATGCTGGCAGAGAGCAGCAGCAATTACAGAATTCATTTTAGAAGTGAAAGAAGTGACAATTGTATTGCAGGCTTTCTAGCATTTCATTTGATACCTTATATTCATTAGCTAAATCACAATGTAGTAGAGTCATCTACTAAACACAATTTTATTAGGTGTTTCCTTAACTTTTTGGATAGTTACTTTTTGTTTTTTTCTGCAATGTTTTGTCATTTCTCCTTGGTGTGGAACCAGCCTAATTGAACTCAACTTATTTGAAAGTTGCCATGACATGTAGAACTGAGAAAAGTTACTACTTAAAGACATTAGGCAATGAATTTGATGTCTTAAATTATCTATTCTGTGTTTTCCTTAGCATATTCATAATCTTAATTTTTTTTTATTTTTAACATTCCCTGAAGGTCTATGGTGTTAATATCTCCTGAGCTTCCAGACCTCTTCTGGAACAATAATCCAAGCACAGACAATTGCCTTTCTCTGGTAAAACATGTTCTGGATTGTGGCCCAGCTTGGCCCTAAAATAAGAAAATCTGCAACAAACTGGAGAAATAGCCCATCTAAAAAGAGTAAAGCCCTCAGTAAGTTCAAAAGCACTCCATTTACTTAGGAATAATCACCTGTATAAAGCAGGGCTACAAGGGTTCTGCAGAGAAGGGCTTAAGGGATCACAAGCTGGACATGAATAAATGATGCCACACTACTGGAATAAAAAAAAAACATATTATACAGTAATACATACATAGGGATATAACAAAGCATTAAAAAAACAAAAAATCCTTCTGCTCAGCACAGCACTAACAAGGCATCACCCAGACCACTCTGCCCATTGAGAGGGTGAGTGACATATTGAAAAGCGCCCAGAAAAGAACAATGAAAAAATTCAAAGAACCAGAAAATGTGGCCTAAGAAGAAATATCAAAGACTAGTAGATATTTCTTTAGTCTACACAAGGGAAGCAGGAGGGAAGCATGTGTAAAAGCCTAGAGGCCGGTGTAGTGAGGGAGGGAATAAAATGTTCTTTGTGCCCAGCCAGAGCCCAGCACGAAGGTGTGCATGGCAACAAGGAAAGCTTAGCTCAAAATTCTGTCACTACACTGGTAGATGGTGCCTAGGAATTGTTTTCCTCTATTGCTGGGGTGCCTTAAACAAGAGAAGCATAATTATTTGTCAGATGTGACAGTAACATTGGCACAGTGAGACAGTCGAGATTACTGTTCAAAACCAGTTTTCAAGCAGATTATATTTCTGGCTTGCATATACAGTTTTCACAAAGTGAGTTTTGCCTTCATAGAGCCTTAAAATTGGGACTGACGTAACTGAGTGTTTGGGTAGTGCAAATAAAGGGCTTTAAGGGGTAGTAACGCCTTGAATTTTGTTTTTGTCAACAGCCCAGAGACTCTGGCTCTTGAGATAGTTTTTTCCCAACCTCTTTTATTTAGAATCACCATTTTCAAGAGGGGTTAAAAAAAATATAAGCAAACTGCAAAACCCAAATTTGCAGTCCATGGAAGTCTTATCATTGCCCGTTTCTGGCAAACCTAGTAAATGCTCAGCCTTTTATACAAACTTTTATTCAAAAATTACTTATCAAACATACTTACACAGTTATTTCTGTTTTACCTACTTCATGTCTTCTTTTTGATCCCCCCTCTGACACTCTTCACGTTCAGCAAATTGTCTGGGGGCAAAACATTCTGTGCAGTTTACCAAAGCAGAGGTATTACCCACCTGTCAGAAGAATTCTAACTCACGAAGCAGGGGACATTTCACACCAAGGGCTCCTTACTGAGTCTCAGAGAACATAATTGCACTCTTAGAAGGCAGTAACTTCTTAATTGCAGTCCTCTGGGGAGTGGGAGGAATCAAAGCACAAGCATGTCTGAAAGGGACTTGACACAAGCAGCCGAAGTGGTCTAATCCCAGCGGGGAGAAAGCACTTGATCTGTACTCGGGGAAGCGCCCAGCCTTCTTCAGGCACTCTGTAATTAAGCACTTAGAAATTGCTCCCCTCGGTGCACTTCTCTGCTTCTGCTGGTCTGTCAGCTTCTCAGCTTAAATCACCGGCGTGGTTAACCTGCTTGGATGCTCCAGGGTCAGTGGCTGGAGGTGGGATCATGGATAAGGCGCAGGGCTGGGGGGCAGAGACAACACATCTGAGTACAGGTTCTGCATGACCCATATCATGCACACTCTGAGTTTTGGGTGTCTACCATGAGCTAAATGCATACAGGAATTTTGAATGCATGAAATTATACTAGAAATTGCTTTTTTAAAAAATTAGGGCCTAGACATTGGAAAGAATTTCTGTTTCAGAGTGGCGTTGAAGCATATGCTAATTTTATTTATTTCAGAGTATCAGCCAAGTTTAAAAAGAACTAAAACACATTGCTGGATCAGGACATGTGCCTGACTAAAAAAGGGAATAACCACCCCACATCCAAAGTGTGTCATTTAAAAAGGAATGTGATTATTCATTCTTCATCCATCAACCAACCTGCAGCTTAGGGCAGATAGCAGCAAGCACTTTCTCTGGGCATGTCTTTTCATAATTCTCCATGCATGCATTTCTTGCACTTTCCTGCTTAATGACTAGCCCCAGTGCCCATCAAAATCAGGGTCTTGTTGAAAGAGAAAGCAGTGATAAAACCATGAAGAAGGCTGAAGGGCAGAGTGCTGCCCAGCCCTCCCACCACTACCAATCCAGGAACCACTTTGTAAACCACTGTTCTGGTCATTTCACATACACACAACACATTTTACTACGGGAAATAATGTAAGAAACTTTTAGGGTTGTTATCTCTACGTTCACTTTCTGTGAACACAGCAAACCACCACATTCATGAAAGCTAGTTACCACTGACTCCACCAAAGATGTCTTCTGATATGGGTAAACTCATCCATGGCTCAAACAGGGTGGAAGACAATGAAGTTGCAAGCCCTCAACATCTCTTCATATCGAATGGGTAATTTTTAATGCTACCACCAAGTAAGGCAAGAATGAATGAAGTGAAATAGTTTCCTTAAAAAATTATAATCTCCAGAAAACTATACATTTTCAGACAGGCTAACCAAACTTCAGTTGAACTTTGGCACTAGAAAGACATGCTGTACAGAGCTGGTGCCTCATTAATACAGCCACAGCACTGCAATCCATGAGGGAAGAAATGGGGGAGGAGGACTGTGCTAATTTAGCTCTGAGTTCCACTGAAGAGAATGTCACACTCACTCCCCCTCAGCAGTGGGTTTTTCATATGGCTGCATCCAGGATGGTTATTGGCTCAAAAGAGAAATGACTGCTGCTGAGAGAGAGCAAGATAGGCTCAATCATGAGCCTAGTGCCTTTTTGCTGTCCTTAGTAGTGCACCTCTGGTGCTGTTAAAGTACAGTCCCTTTAACCCAGCCTAAGTCTGGGTTGAGACAGGATGTATTTCTAGAACAGATAGAATGAGTTATGTTGACTTCATCTTGTAAGTTTTCATTGAAGAGCTTTACAAAAGTGAGAGATTTTTGTGGCTTCTCAAAACCGCTTTTTGCTTAATAGACCTCCATCCCTCAGTGAACAAAGGGAGTCAAGTACAAGTTTTGTTGTGTATCCTGTAGGCAACACTAGTCAGCATATTTATCATATACACTTACTCTGTGCTGCTTTCTCTACTGTAAGCAACAACTTAAGAATATTCCTTTTCTATTTTCCCATCAAGTAATACAAAATGGCTGTTTTCATCTTAAGGTCTGTAAACTTCTATATGAACAACTTCTAAGAGATCCACCTAGAACAATTAGGGAGGCAAAAACCAAATTAACCACATCACTAGCACAGGATATCAGTTATCACATGGGGACCCAGATTTCTACGGAAAGACTCTTAGTAGTCTACAAATTGTCTGGGGGGGACAAAAAAAACCCGCTGAAATCCATTGCAGAAGCTAAATAGCAGGTGATAGATAACCGTTGAGAAAGACTACAAAAATAAAGGAAGGAATATAACCAGAAACATATCCATTGGGATTTTATTGTCTAAAATATGGAAGTCTGATGAAAATATAAGGAAAATGGGGAAATACTTGTAGTTAACTTGATGTTAACAGAAAGGGTAACATAAAACCACACTATTGATTAACTGGCCATAAGTTGCTGTATTTATAAATACTGGAACCTTAACAGAAGAAAAAAGGCATGAAGACAAGCCACCATTTTATACCAAACAATTTTTAATGTACTGGCAGTCTGAGCATTAAGTTAAGGTTCCATAAGGAGACTAACGGTCTGTGGAGCTGGTTCAGTCATAAGACTGTTCCTGACCTAATGGGTGCCATAACCATTAAAGATGAAACACAATATTTGGAAGACAAAAATAGATAGGAAGCAGAAGAACATCACAGCAAACAAAAAAATTGCTTGTTCCTTTCAGGCTTGGCACTGCAGAGCAGGATGAAAAGAAAACACAATGGTAGTCTCTCTGTATCTCCCACTGTTCTAACTTCTGAAAACTAAAGCCTTAGTTTAGGGAATAAGTCTTCTATGGTTCTCATAGTTAATGGATGGAGCAATCTCCCCCAAGAGAATAAATCAGAGCAAAAACTTGCCTGTAAATTTTTTGTATCTTCTAGGATACTGGATTAGAAGTATCTGACATGACAAAAGGCAGAGCTTAAGTCCAAAGGGATTTGGTTATGAATCTGAGAACTGAGCAAACAAACATCAAGAAGTTAACACAGGCAAGTGCAAAGCCATGCACTCAGGGAAGAATAACCCCAGGTCTCTGCAAAGGCTGGAAATCAAATGGACTGATCTTAGCCCTCCCAAGAAGGTCCTGAGGTTATTGTGGATGCCAGATTAATATAAACCAACACTGTGCTCTTGTCACAAATAATGCGAATGATCACATTAAAATAAGCATGTCCAGCAGATTGAGAGGTTATTGTCCCACTCTAGTCAGCACTGATGAGACCACATTTGAAGTGCTTCATCCACTTTTGGGAAGAAGGATAAGATCAAGATGGATGTGGGGAAACTGGAGACTGTCCATTTGCTGACATGGTCAGGGCCCAGGGCACATGGCTTGCGAGGAGAGGTTGAACAGGGATTGTTCAGTCTTCAAAGAAGGGATGATCCATCAGACGGAAGAAGAGATGATATAATGCAACTACTTGTAGGGAAGGTAAAGATCACAGAGGAAAACTATTTTTGAGAGTGGTAGACAATGTAGCAAAGGGCAACAAGCTGGAGACTGGGAAAAACATCCTCCCTGGGAAGAGAGTACAGTGCTGTTCCTCAGTTACTGGGGATTCTCAATACTCCTGTATACCAAGCCATGGCTGACCTGGTCCTGCTGTTAGCTAACCTCCAGATACAAAGAGAAGCCTGGATGAGACAACTTCCAGCTGCTCTGTCCAGCAGAGACCTCTGTGATTCTGTGACTCCCAAAAGGAGCCTCACTATTGATGGGTTTAGGAGAACCAGCATCCCCACAGAGAATAAAGCAGTGTGAATGAACCTCTATTTCTGAATCTGAAGGAGCAAAAAAGCTTTTAATCTCTTTGGCCTTTCTATAGGTTGTGCAAGTTAGAAAGAAAAGCTTGCTGCTGTCTTTCCTATTTCACCTACAACAGTAATATTACAAACAGTGCTTCAAAGTAAGCATCAGTAGGAGCAGGCTTACACCTTGCAACAGGAGAAAGAAAGCCTTTGAAAACAATGTGGCACAGAATACAGGTATTCATCAGCTGCATTAACAGTCTCTAGACAATAAGCAAGTTAATAGTGGCAGTAAATTTCTGGTTGGTTATTGCAGGCTGGGGAACAAACTAAGCATGGACATGGTTAGCAAAAGAGATGTAGACATCATATGTTTGGTAACTCTAGGTCTCACACAGTTTTTTTTTTTTAAATCACTTTCAATAGTGCAATATCTAATTTGAATGAGATCAGATTTTAACCACTTCATGTCTGCTGTGGGAGATGAAAACAACATAGTTAGTAGTAAAGCAACCTGAGTATATGCCCAGGAAAAGAAAAAAAAAGTTTGTTTGAGATTTAACACACATTCTCAAGTTTATTTAGCACAATCCTCTCCCACATTTGTGGTGGGTTTTTTGCATTTCTGCCTTTCTTGGATAACATCAGATACAGAAATGCTGCAAAAGAGTAAGAGAAGGTGTTTCAATCTATTTGGCTCAGCTTGAAGCAAAAATTACAATATTTGACATTCCAAAGGCAGCATTTTATTCAGAAAGTTTTGGAGGTTCAAGCAGCTTATACAGTATTCATTGTGCTAAACCTTCAAAACTGCAGGGCTTATCTGAACAGAACTGCTTTGCGATTAACACAACACTAACCATCCATGTTGCATCTAGAGAGTGACTGAAGCATGGTACAAACCACAGAGGGAATAATATATATCACTCTTCTTGCTTCTACATCTCTCCTGGGACTAGTGCGGCATGGAGATTTTATCAGAAAGACTCCAATAGCTTTAGAGGCAAAGAAAGGAATGAGTTATAAAGGCCATTCCATACAAACACTTCTAAAGCTTGTTGCCTCATTGTATCTTAGAAATGATCAACCTTCATTTCTGAAATTCAGAGCCACCCCCCCTCCCCCAAGATTACATTCTCCTAGGGGCATTTCAGTAGTAATGTTCAAGTTTTTAGGCACTGCAGATGAGAGAGCATTTCCAAATAACCTCACAGGAGATCACAGCAGAGTCACTCCTGCCCTGTACAGCTGTACAGGGTAAATGAACTAGCATTAGTTGCTTGCTTGATGTGCCAGTATGGGCATTAATATAGGGATAAAATTGGTCTGTACCGACCAAATTAAAAATGAGCAGCCGTATGTACTTGAATTTATGCCAGTAGACTCAGTAAGGTAGGCCAGAAACTGAGCAGTGACTTATGAGACTGTCATCATCACCCAAGAGCTTGTTTTGTGAATAATAGTTGATTGGCAGTGACTCAAGAGTGAAAGACAGAAAGATTAATCCCCAGTTAAAGGACATAGCAGCAATGTTTCTTATGGAAGAAAGTATAAGTTACAAGTGACTGCGTACCTCTGCAGCACATTGTCAAGCAGTATGTGGTTGTGCACACTTTGGAGAGGAAAGGGCTCTGAGGTGAGAAAGACAACTCACACGTTTTTATTTTACTGGGGCAGGCTGGGGGAGGGAAGTGAGGGGGCTGTGCCGCCTGAGGCATCGCACTGCACGGGAAGCAGCAGCATGCAAAGCCAAAAGGGCTTACTGCTGAGCCATCAACGCTTCTCACACTAGAAATGCAGACAAGGATTATAAACAGTGAGCAAACATCCACAAAATATATACACTGGAGTTCTGGCTTGCACACGTTAACACATAGAACAACACATAAATTTATAAATAATTTCTTGAGGCTCATCTACAGCTGTAGCAAAATCCTGATCTTTTATGGAGAGACTAGGGAAAAAAAATCTAGAAGTGCTGCTTGGAGAAGTTTCTTAGTGACTATGAAGTAAGCACTTCAAAAGAAAGAAATCAGATTTCTCCATCTGTTTTTACTTACTACACAGGAAATACATTTTTAGTTAATAGGCTGAAAGATCAGTAAAAAGACCTTGTGTATTCTTCCAAGCCCTAAGGCTGTCAGAGACAACAATACTAATTTTGCCTTCAGTAAATAAATCAACACCTTAAATAATTCAATCAATTAACAAAACAAGCCTGTAGCTAAAGATATCACCATGAACAACTGGTAGTAAAAATTAGGAGAATTCTCTTCTCTCTGAAGGTCTCTGCTGTAAACATCAAGTGGGAGGCATTATTGTTCTGTATACAAATAGTTTTTCTGACTTAGGAAACATATGCCAATACAGATAATCAAATTCTAGTTGCAACCAACCCCCTCCAACACAGAGGGAAAGTCTCCAACAACAGGATCCCTTCAGCTATAAATTTTTATACCCTAAGATGAACAATACATTTTATCCAGAAATGTGGCCTAGCTCCTACCCTTGATATATATGCACAACCACTGACTGAAAAGCCTAACTGGCCCTTTTGGAATTACATTGCTGTATTTCTGCGTGTTGGTGATAAACTACCAAGGGCATTGCAAAGACCTAAGTCTTAATAGAAGTTCTACGATCTAGCTATGAATTTACTGACTGCACAGTATCCCTGAGCAGCAGGTAGGTGTTGTGTGATGATAATTTTGCAGAAATACAGCCCTTTGTGCAAGAGCAGAAGCCCAGCAATAGGTTAGCAAAGCACACACAGCACAAGATCAGTGCTGGATAAATAAACCACCGAAACATCACGCCAACTGTTGCCCCTGAACCCAAACTAACAATCTCAAAATGACAAAAAGTTTAGTTTTGTTCTTGTCATAACTTAAAGTGAAATTCAGCCTTCACCTCACCCTGCTCAGAACCAAACTGAGGTCAGTTCTCTTTTCCTTTCTTGTGCTTTCATGAGGATGAGCCATAGATAATCTGGGCTCCAGGTCTTGCAGCAGATAGAGGATGATGCTCTACCTGGTGCTAGAAACATCTTGCAAGCTGGAAGACTTGTACCTGCCAGTCTCTCATGATGCTTTTCTACCAAAAAGTAGAAGAAAGAGTTGTTATGACACCAAAGGAGAAAGGAGACAATTTTCAAGTTATATGCCTACTTATCACTTCAACTTCGTTACCTTTCAGGCCTTGTCACAACTTTGACAAAGTCAAAAGCTGCTGTTTTAAAAGAATATTTCAAGGCTGAAGCAATAATTCAAAGCTGGACACTGCACCCCTTATGATTCTTCTTTAGATGCCTGCAATCAATCCTGGCACAACCTAAGGAGATGGTAAACTTGGGCTAGGAGTAATCACTACAGCTACAGTAGTCTAGCTACTGTATGGCTAGTAGCTAGTGGCTAATTACTCAGGGAGCTGTACTTGTAAGCCAAACAGTATAGAAAGGTTGCACATCTACCTGTCCTTTTCCTTTTCTTCAAATGAACTGAAATACAGCCCCTTTGGGGCTTGTCCTTTGCAAGGTAGATCATAAATCCATGTAGCAAGTTGCTTTGCTGTACCTTTAATGATGAAGTACAAATAATCACTCATTATCACAAGTATCATGAATTTCATGAATATCATTAAAACATCTCATCTGTGGATTAACAGATTTAAAAGAGATTAGTGTCAAGCAACCTCCCATTCTAATATTTACAAATAGAGAAACTCCATTTCTATTAGTGTCTCCCACTCAGTATTCCCTTAAATCAGGGACAATCCTCTTAGGGACTTCTAGCCAGGGGAAAAGTATTCTTTTAAGTGAGTAGATAATCCAGGAAAAAAAAAAGATATGGAGGTTTCCTCCGTGGAAACACAAAGGAAAAACTGTTAAGTTACTTTGTGAAAGCAGTTTGTTTCACTTGTATCCAATATGAAATTAACTACTCCAAGCAGCACTGAAAACAGTAATTATCTTCAGGTAATACCAGTGACATTTTTCACCGCAGCATGCTTGGTGTTGGGTCTTGAGCTACAGCAAAATCAAAAGGAGCCAGGGGACAGGCTGAGAAGTAGAGGGGAGGTAGTTGGTTTGGCTGTTTTGTTGGGTTTTTTAACAAAGAAAAATATCAACCCCCATCACTCATCAGGTGTTTCTGAAGGGGAACTAATATTTATTTGATGCCTTCAAGTTTTGATTCAAGCAATTTAGCTTGTAATGGTGATTTCTGTTGCTGTAACCAGGCTGGTAACAGAGCCTTTCAAACCCATCACCAAGACATTACAGGGATACTTCATCTGATTCTCAGATGAGGTTTTTGAGGCACCACCTACTCCAATGAGGATTTCAGTCTGTAAATTGAAAGCCAGACACATCCACTTCAGGGATGGTGCCCTGAACTCTGCATCATCTGTGTATTGCCAGTAGAGAAATTTCTTACTGGAGGTAAGAGCAAAATTATATTTAGTGAGTTGGGAATACCAAAAATCTTGAAACATTTTGCAAGTATTGTTTAAGATATTTTCAATACCAGTGATTTAGAGGCAGAAATATTAAGGTAACTGAATTATTTAAAAAAAAAAATAATCTGCCAGACTTTCTAGCAGATTTAGAACAGAGAGATGGGGCAGTTCTCTACTGCTTTTAGTCCTCCATTACCAAAGGTTTTACAGGCCAAAAGACTTTGTCTTCTTGAAGAGAAGGCAGATACGTGTTTTACAAGGCTCAATAGATTACCCTGCCATGTCTTGCAGGAGATCATGGTGGTCTGAGTGTATCAGCCTGTCCCCAGCTGACAGAAGGTTGTAAATCTGCTCTAGAATTACTGCCTCTCCCTCTGGGGAGGGGAGGAATCACCCATGAGAGGGAAAGGTTCAAGCACATAGATGGGGGAAATCTATCCAAGCAGGTCAAGTTTCAATATTTAGGATAATGTGGGAAGTGGGGGGATCCCTGTGGAGTTCCATCTCAGAGTATAGGCTGTGGATTGCAGGAAGAAGGGAGATGGTTGCAGCACCTCTTTAGCAAAATCCCTGTTCTTTGTAATGGTTCCCTCAACACTGCAGGTGTGCACATACAAAGCCACTTTTTGTGTGGCCACAAGACCTTACCTTCTAACTGGAATCAGGCATAGCTAGTGCTGCCAGGCAAAGGAAAGGCCAAACTGGAAAAGAGACAAGTTGAAAGGACTGTTTCGCCAGTTCAAGTCATTGAGCACGTCAGAACACCCATCTGTTCTCCTTTGCTCTTCCTCTCTTTTTGAAGATGGATTTTATGCTCGGCTCAGGAGTGCTGCGAGCAAAGAGGATAATAATGGGACAAGTAAAATGCAGGCAGAAGAAAAAGTTCTAGATGTTTGTTCTGTGCTCTTTCCCACCCATTTCCCCTGGGAGGTAGGACAAGCCATTTAGCCTCTCTCTGTTTTCCCTTCTTTTTCAAAAGAACCAGGTATAATATGAAACTCTCTGACATTTACAATTAGTTTGTAAAAGGACTTTAAGATAATGTAATAGAACATAAAATAGAAATAAAAACTGTTAATTGTTTATTAAAACACATTTATTTTGTCCGTGGATGGACAGTACTACTGCCAGATCCACACAACAAGTGGTATAGTTTTATCCATTTCAACAAAATGAAACAGACTATATGTTGTTAAAGAGAACACAGTGTGGATAAAAACTGTCCTGTCTTTGATTGTGAAAGCAGAGAAGTAGAAAGAAGGTACAAGGTCATAGACAATAGATTGCCATCTATCAAAGCACACTGGTTACAAACTGAAATGTATACTTTGAAGATGTTAGCAGCATCATGTAAATAAGGCTAGAGTGCAAAGAGCCCTCAGATCCAAGAGGCCATTCAGGATGGACAATCTGGTTATATCAAGCAATTGAGTCCTGTCAAGGTTAATGATATTTTAAAAAATCAGAAGTTGAAAAGTAAAAAGAGAATCAGTATTGATATTGAGGAAATAGGTTTACAATTTCTTATACAATGCTGAATAAAAGCACTCCCTAAAACAAAGCTGTCTAAGTCTAATACTGAACAAGTACATGATGCTCTTACCAGACAACACATATTTGTCTACATTAACTGCAAGAAAGAATGCTAAACCTCAGGGTGGCTTTAGGCTTCTGGCAATCAGTAGTGGCAAATTAAGTTTGTCCTGTAATGAACAACTGCTTGGCAAGTTCCCCAAGACACAAAGTGCTGAGCACATCTCTTCAGAGGGCATGACACAGCTCTCAATCACAGATCTGCACTTTGAATCCTCTTGAATCCCACATGGTGGCTGATGGCAGTCAGGTTGGGACCCCCATGTCCTCAGGGTTCCCAGTACAGCATCTGTTGCCCATAAAGTGATACTCATTTCTGCTCAGCCAGTTCTAGCACAGGAGAATCATTAACCATCCTCCTTGCCCTACTAGGACTTAGGCAGGCTTTCCTTGCACCCTTGCTGCACAATAAGAATTAATAATAAGCAGAGACACCTAGAAGGCATTGAGTCTGAGATCAAGGTTGTGATGCTCACCTGCTAGATCCATAGAGGCCTTGGAGCAAGTCAAGTGCCAGATCACTGTGCCCTGAGGGTGGTTTGGGTGCTGCCTTGCTGTTAAGCTCATTCTTGCCCATCAGAGCTGCACTGGATATTCTGGTAATTTACAGTGGTGGGCAGACTCCACAGAAAGGAAAAGGGAACACAGTCTCTGAACTAGACTCTCACATAGACTTAGTCTTCCAGCTAATTAATATACTTGCCTGCAGCTACCCTACCCTCAATTTTTAAGGTGTGATGGGCCAGAGAAGGCCTTTTAGACTAGAAGGGCAGGGAAAGCAAATTAACACTCCTTCAACTGCAGCTTTTTAGTAGGCTTCATCTGTAGGTTACATAACACGTTCACCTGGGCAGATAAATTTTACTGGCATGTCTTTATGCACATCCAACAATGAGAAAAGGAAAGCAGCAAGTTTATCTATTTTTTTAAGTCTGTCTCAGTTTTTAAAAGATTATGAGGCTGTTTAAGGATGCTGTTCTAGTCCAGAAAACTCTGGAGGAAAAAAAAAATCAAAACACAGCCAAACACCAAACAAGCAATTGTTTCTATCTTCATTTCTTCATTTGGAGGAGAGACTGGTCTTCCACAAAGGGATTTTCTCACAAAGTCATTTGATTTTCATATTTTTTTCATCTCAGAATAAAAGAAACAAGTTCATATAAACATAATGCCTGACTGCCAAAATTTTATAAATAGCATGAGCTACTAATGTGTCCATGAATTGTCTCTCATCTGCAAAATATCTTCAGAACCTTCATTTTTAGGAATCTTGTTTCAATAGGCTTTTTGGTACAAGTCATTCTGCCATTAGCTCCTGCCATATCAGAGCACACAATTAGGATCATGAACTATTAGCCATGAAAAGAACTGAGAAGCCTCTTTCTTGCTAACTGACCTTTCATAGTATACTTACTGGCTTTATTCACAGTGGTTTGAATATCCTAGACTATTTACAGCCAAAAGCTGTTTCTTACTGAGCATTTCTGAAAACTCTTACAAAGAGTACATTGCTTCAAACTGCCAAAAATCTCTTCTGAAACAAATTAATTTGTGCAACCTTATAGTCTGGTAGTGTAAATCAAGATCACTGCAAAATCTGGTCTATCAAAACAGTCTTAAGAGATAGAAGTTAATTTCCTTCTGGAAAACATATGCTGCCCTTTGTTTACAACTAAACCAAACTGCAGTTAAATTCACTTTGAAGACCATATGTAACAGCTGAGGGGCACAGCTCAGTCATATTCCCCTTCTAGTAAAAGCAGATCTTATAGCACCTGATCTTCTATAAGAAAACACAGGGACATATTTTCCCTTACGTTACTCTGAGATATTTAAATTTATGTAAAGCTGTTTGTGACAACTGTCAATGGCTTCCTGGAACCAGAACCCATTGTATCAAGCAGTGAATAGCATTTCTATGGCAACTGTCTCATCACATTTCAAAAAATAGATGAACAAGAAGCATTCAACACCTTCTACCTTTTCCATTTCCTCAGTAGTATCTTTTCTTTCCATTCATCCAGCTCTTTATGGCCCACGTAGGAAGACAACACTTCACTTAAGCTCCACAGACATTGTTGGTTGCTGAGCCCTTTGGTCACTAAAGCTCTGAACTGATGCTGCCAAGAGATCTGTGTTAATATTCCACCCCCTCCTACTGACCCACAGCAATGCACAGCCAGCTATAACTTTTAAGCATTCCCATTTCCCTAGCATATTAGGCTGCCAAGGATGGCCAGTTTATCTCTGCCAGAACTAAACTCCGCCACCTCAGCCCTGGGCTGGCTGCTACCACCAGCAGCACAGAGCCAGGAATTCTGTGGCTCATCCCAGCACAGGTGCTGCTGTCACCCCTGCCCTGACAGACACAGCCCAGCAGTCCTCTGACTTCCCAGTCCAGCTCAGTTCCTCCCCTTTACCCTCGAGGCAGTGTTAATGACGCTTCTTCCCACGCTTCAGAGGAGACCTGAGCCTGCTCTGCGATGCCATGAGCAGCTTGTCCATCTCTGAATCATGCTTTTACCCCAGAGGCCCAGAGAGAGGCATCATTCATGTTTGCTCTGATCTTCTAAATGCTTCTCTTTAATGCACCACGTATAACAGACAAAATTGCTGTATGGGATGTGTACTCTGACAAGCAAGAGGGGCTGGGGAAAAAATATCTATCAGTAGCATCCACTGGGAGAGTGGCCTTCCTCCTGCAGGCTTCCATATTTGCCCCTCTGCTTGCTGAGGCTGCCATGATCTCAATGCAGAGCAAGGCTGCTCGGATTTTCTGAAGAAGAAACATAATGGTTATTTTTAACAAGTAAAGTAGTTCTCTGAAGAAGGAAGAGACAGAAATCTCTCTTTTCTTCCCAAAATGGCTACTTAGGTATTCCTGAAGAGAGAAAACTATTTAAAGCATTGTGTGCATATGCTTCACTCCCCTTTGAAAAGGACAATAAACAGCTACATCTCATTCTGCACCTCAAACTGGCTATCATGAAAAAGACAGGCAAACAGCACGATTCAACCATTTTTACTTTAAAGGTCTTTTTTGAAAGATGTTCAAACTTTCACCATTTTCAAGACTGAAACCTGTCAGTCACAACCCCCACATTTCTTTATGCTTTGTTCAAAACAGAAAATATGTAATTTCCTCTGTTAAGGAGTTTTTGCAAAGAAGGAGCAAGTTATACCTTATTTCCCTTTTCTTTTGTTCAAGTTCTGAATAGCTTCAGTGTGCTCAGACAGAGAAACATTGCACTGACCTGCTGTAAACACAGAACATTCATTGGGATGGAGTTTGCTTTTCCACGCTTGCTTTCCTGTCCCAGCCACTTTAGATCATCAGTGAGAGGAGTCCAGAACCAAATTGCACCAAGCAGAAGCTAATAGCTCTTCCTAGGCAAAAATTTCTTCCTAACTCTAAGCATGTTGATATTTTTGAGAGGCAGAATTAGCGCTCTCATATTGCAAGTGGACCCACATACATCTCATCCTGCTACTACAACCCTGTGCAGTCAGGATGTGAACTCTCAATCTTCAACAAATGTACTCTAGCTACAAAAAATGTGCCTATAATCAATTTGCTATGTACCACATGAACTCTATTATCAGCTTTGCACACTGTATTTGTACTTGACTCTGCTTATTACTGAAAATGTCATTTAAAATTAGTTGGTTTAAACATTTCCATTAGATACCTAATGGATCGCCTAAACTGTTAGTCCAGCAAATTTAAAAAAAAAAAAAAAATATCATCAAGCCAGTCAAACATGCTTTCTTAGCAAATTTCTCTCCTTATTTGTCCTTAAGGATCACTTCATATGTACACACAAAATCTTTCAAATGGTCTCTTTCTCCAATCTCTTAGCATTATCTCTATGCAAGGTTATATCATTGTGTCAATGAAATTGTTTATACTTCCCACAAAAAAAATAAAGCAATAAGTCTTACAGTTGCAGTTTTTAAAATAGCTTTATACTTATCACCAAAAAGCATTAAGAATATGCATAAAACATTTATTGTTGTGCTGGTACTGCGTCATGCTGCAGCAGTATGCTAATCAGCTTTCTTGTACAAATGAGTTTTATGTGATTCAAAACAGAGAGAATAATATAATTGAAGAATTGATACTCTATTAATGAACTAATGTTGTTATTGCAGAACTGAAGGGATTATTACAGAAATTGTTGCTCATCTATGCAGTACTGTAGTATCCCAGATGGAATTCTAAAGGCTTGGACTGTTTTCCAAGGCAAAGAAGGTCTAGAGAGGACCTTCATCATCCTGTAGCTCTTAAAGTCAGCAGAGAATACACAGAAAATTTGTATGACAAGGCTTTATATATGTATTCATAAAAATATATATAAACTAAGGAAAATCAGCAAGACAACCCTGATGTTGTTTGAGATCACCCACTTAATTGTTGGTTCCTAAGGGCAGACAACTCTGGGAGCATTTTGAACGAACAAATCAGTTTGAAGAAGGTCAAACAGAGGCCGGTCCTCAGGTACAGCAGGGTGGACAGTGATACTGTAAAATGGCAAAGTTCCTATGTTTCTGGGTGCACAAGTCTTAGAAATCCCTGCCAGCTATCCTTTATAAACACAAAATGACTTCACAGTAACTCCCCAAGTTCTCCTTCAGGATGCTGTCATTGCAATGCAGGAGCTTGAAGAAGCAATTTGAGGACTCTTATCAAGTAGAAACATTCATTGCATTATTTGATAATGAAGAAAAGTCTTTTGCTTACCAAGCTTATCAAAATTGCTATGATGCAGGATATATTTATATCTCTCCTAAAACAATGCTTCCTACTAGCTTGGTAGTTGTAACATTTAAATCCCAATCTCTCGGTCAAAAGAACGAGCAGAAGATTGCAGTAAGCTGTCAGGCAGTGTGACTGAGTGAACAAGACAACCCTAATCGGATGATGAGGGGGAAAAAATTTGATAAGCCTTTCTGAAGCAGATGTTTCTTCAACAGTCCCCCATTACACTGGCAAAATGGTTAATGTAATCTTGAACATGACAAGAAAACAAACATGTCAATTGGACATTTCCTGCAGAGACAGATATAAAATATTTCTGGCTGAACTGAGGAATAAACTTATATAAAACATTGCTTGACTTCATAGATTTTACACTGATTCAAGAAAATTAGTCTTAACTGATCTGAAAAGACCAGAAAGCCAGTCTAGCAGCATGCATTACCAAAAGTAGCTTTCTGTAATTGTTCAACTACAGAAAATGTAAGAACAAACATGACTTCAAATACAGATTAAGCAGCAAAATCCCTTGAAGCCTATTGCAAGCAGCAGCACATTAGATCAGCTAGGTCATAAAGAGAGTGAAAGACAGTGTGTACCAGCTTCCCATGGCAGCATCGCTCAGAACTGCCAAAATAATGGCCCAAAGGAGCTTTTCCAAGTTATTCATTAATCACTTAGGAGGAAGGATGTGAAATTACTGGAAATCACTCCCAATAGCATTAGTGTGGGAAGAGTGAGGTAACCAAAACTCACAAGGTGAGGGTAGCTCTGAGCCTGCTTTGTTGGACCTTTCTGACATGAAACACCATCCTGGGAGTGTGGGTAGGGAGGTGCTGGCAGCAGTGCAGAAGGAACAGGTCCCTCCTCGCTGCACCTCACCTAGCCCAGGGAATACATGAGCTAGGAACACCAAGCCACAATGTCCAAGAGGACCACAGAACAGATGCTGGGAGGAGATTCATCACTCCCCTTCATCTCTGCCAGCTTTTGCTTTGTCAAGGGCCCATGGCATGCACTAAACTCTCAAAAGTTCCACCAGCAATGCAGAAGGCAGCAAAGGGTGATTTTCTTTCTCAGGGTGCCCAGCCCTGGAAGCAGGGGTTCCATCTTCAGCTCCAGGTGTCCCTTTCAGGCTATGCTGTTTCTTCACAAAACCCCACAGCTTCTCCTGCTACCACTCTATATCCCACCTCCCTTCCCACCCAGTGCTACTAGGAAAAATACCTATTCCTTTCTTTTGGGATGTTTGTTTTGGGTTGGTGGGAGGGTTTTTGTGTGTAGACATACATGTGTGTTCATACACATTTTTCAATGTTACATACACATAAAATGTTCACACAGACACATATTTCAAAACTACAAGCAAGTAGTTAAAGTTCTCTGCCTTCAAATGCCAAGTTTCCCCTAGTTATCCCAAATTCTCACACATCTGATGCAATTTCCTTTGAGAGACACTTCTTTCATCCTGGAGGAAATTTATTAAAATGCTGAGACTTTTCATTAGGGCACTTTCTAATTAAGCTACCAATCTTTAAAGCTTCTGCCTTCTAAGACTTATTGTTCTTTGCACAAGATGAGATGGCACTCACAATTCATTGTCTTTAGTGAGACACACATTGGTTTCAAAAAATATATTTAGCGGCTTGCAATTCCATGTCCTTGAAGTCAGAAATACTTCTGTAGTTTAATATAAGAAAATAGCCAACTTTTACTGTGTTAGACACAGGCCCTCAACACATCCCAATGTCTATGGTATATTTTAAAAAAAAATCACTTCTTTGAGATTTTAATTTTATTGTTGCAGACTTACTAAAAGTTCTTTAGTTCCATAAATTGGACCATTACCTCACATCCAACATTTTCATAAACTCATTTATGAGAAACTGATTATTACCAATAGGATAAAATCCAAGTGCCACCATATAATATTTTCCAACTAGAAGAGAGAAAGAAGACGAAAGTTTTAATGCCAAAAGTATTACAGAAAAGAAACTTCCTTATAAGCAAAGAGTTACGCAGACAGGCTGAAATGAGATGAAACCTAAGTTTGCTATGGCTTCTCCACTGAGTTCCCTTTTACAAGGGCGTAAAGACATCTAGTGAACCCCTATGAGATAAAGTCCCCAAGAGGAGTGATCTCAATGTTGACATTACTACAAGCATGCCCTGCTCTGTTGGTTATCTTCACTGATAAGCCATTGCAGCTCTCACATTCCCATGGCTTTTATGCACTTCTGTAGCCTTCCTGGACCACTGCGTAACACCACTGTGGACATGAAAAATGTTCTGCTTGTAAATCTATCTGTCAACTTTCTACGATTGATATCTTGGGCAGGATTCACTTCCTTTAGCTCTAAAAGGTCCACACTGCAGACTTCTGTATCTGAGTCAGTCTTCCTAGGCTCCCTTTATGATCAGTGGGGAGAAACAAGCACCTCCAGGCATAATTCCTCTGACTCAACTGGAAGAGCTACATCAGGATGAGAATAACTGTGCCCTAGAGATGGCTGCTTCCCTGCATAGGGTGACAATTAAGGATTAGATGGCTGCATTTGGTCAATTAAATTCCACCATTTGTGTTTTCAAATGTTGTTTTTTCCCCAGTGCTCCCAACACAGAGCACGACACATGGGTTACACAGTCATAAAGGGAACCTGTACACAATAACATGCCAGAGTTCCCCTCTGAAGAGCTGCTCTCCTTTTGAGAGCACAGACTCAACATTTCCCAGAAGAAGGGAATCATCAGTTTGTTCTAATTAATGTGACAAAACACGTGTACTAAAATGGACTTCCTCCATTTTTCACCCTTATGTTCAGTAATTTGACAGAATACTTCATGCTCTTAGGTGCCTATTTCAATCCAAAACACTCTCTGAATAGCACTTGTAGCTAATTGATTTGTCTTAATTTACTTCCAGCTTGGTCTCTAATGCTCCAGCATGGTACCTTTTTAATTTTGAACACAGCAGAAGGCCCTCCTGTGAGCAGAGCTTCACAGAGCTTCCCCATGGGGCTTTCAAGTCACAGTTTACAGATGAAGAGGCAAGGAGAAGACAAACAGCACCTCCAGCCTTGCTAGAGGTGCAAAAAGCAGCTGTCACTCCCACCCACCTCCTGAGTTGTTATGTTTCATTCTTTGACCACTACAAAAAAGGGGACAGGGTGCCAGCTGAAGCTTGCCCCTTTTGGGATTTATATGGGTGGCTGCCAAGGCCATTTCTCTCCAGCTTTTAAATAGCAGTTTCCCAGGGGGAACACAGAGAGGTTGCTTTGGGAACTAGCTGACTTCCCCAGTTCCCAAGTCCATTGTATTTAGTGTGGTTAGCACAAAGACAGAACCAGCTAGGTTTTATTTTGTCTGTAATTTTCGAGAAAGGTACCATTGTGTAACAATAAACATTAACTGTGGACCTTTCTCCACTATCAGGAGCTTAGACCTAGGGATAGTTTCCTCCAATAGCAAATAAAATATTCTTTCAGTTACTTTTAATCCTTCATCAAGCTTCTGCTAAGACAGACAAGCTTACTCACTGTAAAGCATGGAGGTAAAGCTCAGCATAAGAGAACAATGACAATATTATATGTGCTTTAAGACAGCCTACCAACTACATAGTTTGCTCCAACTCTCCTTCCTGAACTATGTGCATAGTTTGCTTCCTGAGTTGCCAAGTGCACTAAGGATAATGCTAGAACCCTTTGTGGCTAGGATAATCTACCCCAGAACAACACTGGTGATGCCTCATCTGGTGTTGGGTCATCTGCCATTCTTGGCAGAAAAGCTCTTTTCTGCTCCCACTGCTTTCAAATAATACCTCTTGCCAACAGCACTGAAATCAAATGTGTGACACTTCAGCCATCTGAAATAGAAAAGGGATCAACTTCCAATTAAGCACCAAGTTAGCCTGAAAAGAAGGAGAAAGTGGTCCTTTGAAGCCCAATTCTTTTCAGCCACACGCTGGTTTCTGGAGAAAATAAGACCTGGAGAGAAATACTGTAAAAATTATTCTTTGTAGATACATTCTTATACGCAAGAGTTCTTCAACCTGTACCTCTGCCTTGGCTGCAAGAAGACTCAAGGATCTCCTTTTGTCTTATTATCCTGAAACACATCAAGGACTCCCTAGTAGAAGTACTGGTTTTACTTGAAGAGAAGTTTACAACTGCTGATTAGCTAAATTGTCTTTAAGTTATTTATACTTTGTTCACTTACTCACTAGCAAGTAAGAAAATTACTGCAGCCTTATACAAGTCATGATGAACCTTTTGATTTGCCATGTCTGAATCCACAGTCTTAGAAGTTTAAGGCACTTATACTCAGATGACATTTCCTGGGGAGGAGACACCTTTTGACAAGGGTGATTGTGATGGATCAGTTAACAGGTTCTGCATTTGATTTCAACTCACCCTGCACATCCATCAAGGCTCACAGGCACTTGTGCTTTAGGAGAGCAGGCATTTTCTGGCTGCCTGAAGAGATGCCTGGTAAACAAAGTAATTACACCCTAACTCTTGCTTGCAGCTTCAAAAATTCATCTACAGTTCCACACCTAGGTGAAATCATAATTACTTCAAGATAAAAAAAAAATTAAATGCAAAGTACCACTAAAACCAGTATGTCATTCGTAATGGTAAGCTCCTTGTCTCAACTACCTTTTTAGCATTCCAGATGCCTCTTATGGTTCCACAGAGTTCTCCAGGCTTAACAAATCACCCAGTGTTTTCAGTATTAACCCTTACACTCATAAGGCCCACACTGTACTTTCTCCATCAAAAGAAGTCTTTGAGAAGTTTAAACAAGAGCTAACCAAGTCACCTGTAACCTTTTTGAGCACTTAGGCTGGATTTCTACCTTACAGATCAGAAGCACTGGACCTGAAAAGCAACTCTCCTGGTACCCAGGAGATGCATCAGGAATGATTTGCTGCTGGGGTTTCTGCTGCAGAACTAATGGACAGAGCTCATTGCTCAGCCTGCTTGTAGGTTGTACAGAGATTGTCAGGGGAAATACACCCAGTTCAGGCTGCTGCCAATTGGTATGGATTGGGAAAGAGTCAAATGGCACAGAAGGATATTCTAAAAGCTGTACTGAGGTTGACTTGTCTTCGAGATACTTCTGCCTCTAGAGCAAAAGTAAAGTACTTATTCTGCTACTCCTGGGGCTTTAAGTCATCCATTTTTTACATTGCTTTGCAGGTAAAGCAAAAGGCAAAACCTTGTCTTTAATTTCACTGCTACCTGTGTTTTTAGTATATGAGGAAGAAAATGGAGCATCAGGAAATATTCAACTTCTCTCCTTAGGTACAGACACTCCATTACTAATATAATCAAATATCTGAATAGTTAATTAAAAAACTCCAACAATTTAAGTGTCATGTATTGTTGGCAATCTAGACATCCAAACGCATAAGAAATTGATAATTAAGGTTATATGTGTGTGTTTTTGATTGCCATTCATTATTACTATCATGATTTTATGTACTGAAGAAAGGGCCATAATAAGCCTCCTTTACAGAAGTTTATTTCATTAACTCCATATGTACAGGTAGGTAAATTGTAGTAGTGCCTAAAGGAACAGGGGCATCTTTAAGTCTAAGAACTGAAAATACACTTGAACAGACAAATATAGTCCCTGTCATACTGCAATACAGTAGAATAAAGGAAATGCTATTAAACTATACTTAATTCCTTTAAATCACTGCAGTTTTAGATACTTAAGAATAACTTATTTCCCTAGACTGAGACTCATTTGATTTAAATATTTAAGCAAGATTAAATGTTCTTTAAAGACATCCAGGAAGTCACCCAAATCTTGAAAGGCTTTCTCAAGAAATTAGTACTTGTTCTTTATTCTGTTTCATAAGGAACAGGAGATCTCTATGAGCTTTTCTCTAGGCATAAACAGAGCTTTAGGAAAAGAAAGTAGTTGAATCTACTTTTGGCCTAGCCTTTTGGTTAAAGCTAATAAATATAGGCAGTCTTGGTGGTTGTCTTTTCAAACAACTCTCCTATGTATGACTATACCATTAGCACTAAATGTTTCTTTATAGCCAATAAAACCTAATTTCTAACCACACAAAACTAGATCCAGAAGGCAGCATGTGGATTTCTGTACATTAGGATATATACAGGAACAAAAATATTCTGATTGAACAAGACACAGGATTTGAACATGCCTTTAATGTTCTGATCAAATGGGAGTAGACTCTTAAATGAAAAACAAAGGCTTGAAGCAGCAAGAATTCCTCAGGCTGACATTTTTACTGTAGTCAGAAGAAAGTTCCCATGCTCGTCAGTCCCTTGTTTTGATAGATAAATGATCCAAATAGCTCTCTCTCAGGGGTCCCAAGCAACATTTGTGACATTCTTCAAGGCAGTTGCTTTTTAGACTACCTGCTCTGAGACCACACAGATAAATACTTAACAACACAGTTTATGAAAACTTTTCAAAGTCAATTGCCTTTCCTACGACACACCTTTAGCTGGTTTTACATAACTGCCTCTAAAGTGCAAGTGCAGTAGTCATCATCTATGGCACACTGGGAATATTAAAAAAGACCTATTCCCATATATAAGCCATTGCAATCTATGACACCATTTTTCTTAGCAACCTGCAATGCAGCCATCACATGTAGATGAAGAAGCCTGAAGAAATAACTGCTGTTATTATTACTGTCCTTGTAAGATGAAAGTGGCACATACAGTTGCAGTCAGAAATCCAAATAGTCACTTCAGTTTCAGACTGGAAAGTAACTGTCGTGCCACAGAGTCAAGCAAATTAAGAGCTTCCTGTTATCGCTTTCCTAAACAGATCTCTCTTCTCAGCAATTGTACTGCAGACTTTTGTTAGCACAATGACACAGCTCAGCTTCCTTCTCAGACATACTTCTCACCTCCATAGAAGCAAGAAAGCACACTCACAGCAGTTCAATACAAGGTCACAAGTACCTCTTCTCTACTCTTACGTGTGAGCAAAAGAGGAGCCACCAAAACACCAATTTCTTGTAATTTGAAAACTGGTCAATATCCTTCCTTCTGGATAATCTGTCAAAATTATCACAAAAGATTTTTAATTACATTAGGATGAACAAAAATGCATTATTAAGTAACAATCAAGCAGTTCTTATCTTAAACCTATGAAGGGGTACAGACCCCTAAGCCTTGATCAGGCAGGTGTTCAGCCAGACATGGAAAAGCATGTATGATACTGTCAGTGGCACAGGGCAAGGAGCCCTGGCTGGAGTGCATCTATTTTTCTAGCTGTAAGGAAATTTCTGGGGGAAAAGGGCTGATAAATAATTGCCCTGTGTTCAAAGCATCTGATATGTCTGATGAACAAACCCCCTCACCGTTGCGTTTCATTATCCAAACAGGAGGGGATAAAAGAGGAGGAAGGAAGGACCTGCTGTGTCCCCGAACACAGCGCTGCTAATAGCAGCTCCCTGAGGCTTCAGCTATTCACTGCAAGTTTGTTTCAGAGACCCAAGCTTTTAGTAATCACTTGTCTTTAAAAAGGTTACCTCGAGCAATGTGCTAACATCCATAAATACTGAGCATTGTTATTTCCGAGTTGTTCTGCAGCACAACTTGATAAGGGTCACTACTGGCACTCTGCACCACAGCAACCTTTGGTGAAATTAGATGGCTGTCATTAAACGAGCCCACTCTCAGACCAAAGGAACCGTCTGAGTGTGGGCTGGTTACAATTGGAAGCTGTAGCAGATTATTTGAACTAGATGCTTTCAGGCCCAAGTGCATTTCACACCTTCCTTCAGTCCTTCACTTCCAGGACTATCCACAGAGCTGACAGTTTTCAATACACTTATGAAGCACAGTGTCAATTCTACATACAGAGACACAAGTCATTCATTCACCCAAGATCTCCTACTGCTTCATGAAACACGATTTCCTAGCACTCACAAAGGAACTGAAGGGATCCCACTACCCTGCTTGGCACCAGCTGCTGGGTACAGCAGGTATGTGGGATCCTGGGTGTGCAGGGGGAATGCCAAGGTGGCAGGGGGTGCCCTGGTGTGGAAGAGAGAGGTCAGTTCAGAGAGGCATGAAGGTGCCAGCACACTTGTTTGATTCCTGTTGCTCTGCTCTGGCCACCAGGGACCTTCCCAACACAAGAGAAGTTGGTATCTGTGCCAAAGCTAAGCGAACAACAATCTCTAGAGTTTAAACAGATTCATCTGTTTCACGAACCTGAAGAGTCACACTTCGACACAGTTCTCTAAATCAGGCAGCAAAAAGAGCAGCCAAGTTCACTGTGTTGGGCAGGGGCAGCTGCCCTTATCCAGCATTACCCACAAACAGCAGCTCCATCGTTCTTGCTGGATGTTGCTCTAAAGGCAACATTCACACAAAAAAAAATTCCTTCTTGCCATCCAATTTGAACACTCACTACAGGAAAAGTAATTATCTCTTAATTATCACAAAAGTCAGAAGCCAACATAAAAGCAGCAGTTATATTAAAAAAATATAAAAACAAAACCAAAAAAAAGAGCAACAGACCGTGTCAGGTACCCATTTATCTAAATTAAAATCTTATCCATTTCAACGTAATAAGGAGCATAAACTTACTGATCCCATTAAACACAGCTGAAAAACATCTTACAGCAATGGTTTTCATCATAACAAAAGGTTAATCTAATGATCCTGTGCCATATTTGATGATAAGAAGTAGCCAAATTTTATTCTGGGGGCTTGGTTTGTTGTGGTGGTTTGGGGTGTTGGTTTTTTTTTTGGTTGGGCTTTTTGTTTGTTTGTATGGTTTTTTGTCAGGGTTGGTTTTGTTTTGCTTCTTTCTTCAGTGTTCTTCTGTACTTACCTTCCACATTATATCTTATCTGAAACTGAGATATGAGAAACCTTCATGGTATTTAAAGGTCTGCAGCATTTTTTCCATTACTAGCTGAAAATAATGGGGAAGCAAGGGCTTCAATACACTTGAACACTTTTCCCTCCTACAGCACTACTTCAGATCACAAGTTTTCTGAAAGCTCCTATGCTGTTTGTTATAGGTGTTTGTTTGTCGTGTTGTTTGGGGCTTTTTAATTAAAATTTGATTTTGAATTTAGAGTAGTTGATAATAAATGGTTATGTCTTTGTGGTTTTCTTCCATGCAGTGCTCTGTAGTTTCTATTGAATTGAGGATACTGACAGTCAATATTGTGATCAAGCCAGGTCATACTGGAGTAATCAAAAGTATAAGTGCAATCTTAGTACAATACTATTTCTCACACAACACAGTCTAAGATTTTAAGATAAAGTTTGCTGCATGGTCTAAATTAGCTCTTAATGATTTCTGGTTTTTTCATTAGGTGGCCTTATCAGAAACAGAGAGCAAAGCAACTGGAATAAATTCTATGCAGGTGGAAAATATTGTGGTTGCTTACCTGGATCTAAACCAATCTATTTAAGTTATGAGAATGGATCATAATGTTGCAGTAGGGGTCAAGTAGCAGCTGACCTGGGAACTGCAACTGGCGGTGTTGGGACTTTTCAACCTGAAATCCTAGAATTAAAAATGTATAAGCAGATAGACCTTCCAAGTAAAGCTAATAACATTTAATATCTTCAGATACTGGCAACCACAGTCATGTTCTCTGTTCCAACAGCTAGTGTGATCAGCTGGTGATCTGGCCTATTTCTCTTCAGGCTTGCTAGAGTTCCTTGAAGCTGTGGATACTCAGGTCAACTGATAAGAAAGAGCATCCTCAGTGTATGGTATATGACTACCTGTATCTTTTTGAGAAAGCCTCTAAATCTTGGGACAGTGAGGGGAGTGTTTGATATATATGACCTAGTTACATCCTAAATATTGTGAATCAAGAAACAAAGACCTAAAATAATCACGAATATAATGACATCATTTAGTGGCTAAAAATGGGAAAAATTGAAATGAGGAAAACCCAAGGGATTATACAGATGTGGAGATTTGCCTGAATCTGTTCATTTCTCCTTTCCAGAAGAGTTAACATTATAACATTCTTCAGCTTCAAAGAGCAAAGATTCATTTTGAATGCCAAGGAAATGTAGCTGTCAATAATGACTTCTTAAAATAGAAAATACAGAAATGATGAGGAAAAATATGATGTAATATGTACATATGCACCTACACGAGGGCATACATAAGTGTTAAAAACCTTTTCCCATAAATTTCAGCAGCTTCAAAGGTTAAAATTGAAAAGGCATTTTAGGAGACAGTTTTGGAAAAGACCAAATTATAACTTCAGTCACCAGGTAGAAAAATAACTTCTACTACAGTGCACAGGGAAATCCTCCAGCTCCCCAGTGTAACAGTTGGGCTGTAAGCAATGCAGGTAAAGGAATTCAGCATTTCCAACAGTGCTAAGCACAATGTTGCACCCATACAGAACAAACAAGCCAGATCATAAAGAAGCGTTGGCTCACCTTTGGTTTTACCAGGCATCTTCCAATCTCTGAAAGATTTTAATGGTTAAAGTACTTTAAACACTTGCCTCTGTCCTTTACTCTTACTTTTTACCATGCCATTATATGAAAGCACATTTATAATCCTCTCTCTCAGAAACTACAGCAGCCATAGAAAGCCTCCAAGTGCTGAGAACACTTGGGGTTTTCTGAACTCTCCAAAAGCAGATCAGAATACTGATGTGCCTTCTGTAGATTTGGGCAATTAGACACAGTCTGTTTAATGCTTCTCTTCACCTCCAAATTAATATTATATGTTGTCATATACTGTCAAACAGCTTTTTTTAAGCGGTCATTATGAAATATATTGAAATATATTGCAAGTACATGCCAAGATTATAAAGAAACATTCTTATCATATAAAAACACAAATTTCATTTTCTCAGCATACAACTTAAGGAGAAATCAGCTGCTAGAATTATTTCATCTATGTTAGTATTATAATATAAATCTAAAAGTTAGCTTTGTGCTCAGTTCTCTTTTGAAACTGGATACGATTTTCCTACTCAGGAAACTTAAGAGCTGAAATGATGCCTAGAAGGATCTCTAGGATAAAGTTGTACCTAAACTTCTCTACAATGCTGAAGGCTTTCATAATCACAAAAAGTTATGCTTTCAAAGATCTTAGAAAACCAACATGAATAGATTTTCAAAAGGAAAAAGAAAAAGTCACCATGAGTAAAAATCTTTTAAATTTTGTTTGGAAATACTTTCTAAGGCTTATCATTCAAGATCCTTTAGCTGTTTTATCAATGAGAAGTTCTGGGGATCAACTGAAGTTGGATCATCTTGTTAGACAATGACTCTCTATACTGAATTCCTGGGACAACAATAAGGTTGTTTTTCATAATTAATTCTGAATCATCTGTTTAAATTTTAAGAAGCCATTCACAGTCATCTGTGCTGTATGTCAAGTGTCACAACTACATCAGAATTATGCAAAGGAAAAAAAGCTGTGTGTGACAGTCTGCTATTTTCCTATCAGAAATGAAAATGAGTTCACAAAGCATTAGAGAGCTTAGACCTGATTTAGTAATCACAGCATCTGCAACAGGAGACCTGACAGATCCAGGAAGCTTCCCAAGGAAGCTAAATCCTTGTTTCTTTGTTTGGACATTTTTACACTATCCTGCTGCTACGAGATTTCTTGAAAGTTTTGTGCCCCTAAAATAGACACAAGGCTAAATGTTTCCAGGAATTATTCATCAGGCTGTGATGCCAGCTGACCACAGAGTCATTCTCTGCCAAAACGAGATCCCTGAGACCTTCAGAGATTTTGCTGGGCTCCCTGTCCGGACTGTGCACAAGTAATTTCCAGAGCAGCTGCTGGTCTGTCTTGGTGGCAGCTGCTCCATCTCACCCCCTCTCATCCTCACCGCAGCAGACACACACTGATCCAAGGAAACAAGCCAGAAAATTCAGGACTCCCATACACTGACTTCCACCACACTGCATGGATGTGCTGTTTGGTGCATCCTGATTCTCCAAAGAAATTGCTGTATTTGTATCCTTTCAACACGAGCCAGCAGCAGTGTGTGATACAGACACATGCAAGTGCAACACAGGGATACTCCAGCACCCCTCTTTCCCAAGTATTCCAAGCCCTTGAGTTCTCCCCAGAACTTCTCCACCTGATGCATTCTCCCCCCTCTCCATAGCTCTCCTCACAGCACACTTGATTTCATGCAGGCTGTCCTGGGACTTATTCTGCTGCCTACTGGTACTTTTAAAGGGAGTTTCAATGCAGTAAGAAACTAAAGAAGGGAGAAAGGCATGCTCAAGAGTTGTGAAGTAGTTTGAAATTGTGAAAAGTAGGAAAGCTAAACCCTAATCTGCACTAGAGAAGTTTTGCCAGCATAACTACATCTGAGATCTCAAGATGCAGATGGTTTATACAGGCATGGAACAAAATGGGGATTTTGCCACTAACACTTAAGCCAATTCACTGAGTGAACATAACTGAATATTTTAGCCAAAAGAGTTTTATCAATGCTGGGATTTAAACTCCTAAAAATAATAAAAATCAAGGAAACAAAAATAACAAACTCCACACAACTGGAAAAGCATATGAAAATAGCAAATGAGGACTTCCTAGGTATCCTATGGTCCTCATGGGAAGTCGGACCTGTTACCTGCCCACATTAATATTCTACCTCTATGCAGGAGAAAGCACATACAGGAATAGCTCTATACATTGTATTGCCAGCACTGTGCCACTCCATGCAGAGTATAGGAAAAAATCATGTGCTGTTTAGTATAGACCTCAGTTTGAAGGCACAATATCTGAATTTTAGGAAGACAGTCTCCAATCTAAAGGTACACAGTCGTGAATAAATCAGCTTTGGTAGAAAACAACCATCTACTGGACCCACATTAGAAACCTGGGGGTCCAGAGTCCACCTGCATTTCAGACAGGACAGAGCCTGTTGTGTTATTCCCTGCTTCCTGCAGTGGTGACAGCCCTTGGAACAGAGCAGGGCCAAGGTCCTTTTGACACCCAGGCAAACTGCAGAACTTTGCACTCATCCTTGCCCTTCCCCTCCTCACACTGGGTCTCTCCCTAGAGCCACCATTGTTCACTGGTGGAAGTCATCAAGGCAAGGCAGCCTGGCACCCTCTGAAAGAAAAGCATCGTCTGAAGGAAGAAAACCAAACATTCATCCACAGCAGAGTGCTCTCCCATGGATGTATCACTTTGAGAAAGCTTTCCACAAATTCTTTCTGCTTTTCTGGCAGCGTGTAGAGCCTTTTCTGTTCTTCCCAAGGAAACTGGAAAAAAAAAATTTTGAGTTCTACTTCCTCTAAAAGGTTGAGGTTCTTAATGTTTATCCCACTTCCAAACCCATCAATTTAAAAGACTGTTTTGTTAAAAGTACTTCTTGGCCAGGGCTATATGCACATTATTGAGAGGAAACAGCATGACTTGTCTCAGTTAATCCTGATAAAGAAAATATTAAAGAACTGCTGTTTAGTGCAAACCTAATGCAAAGTTCACCATCTGGTAGGGTTATCCCATGGCATACAGATAACAAGATCAAGAGAAAGACCTTCAGTCTGCAAGATGATCAGGTGAGAATGAGAATAAAGACAAATGACACAGTGAAAAGAATGCAGAGTAAGACACTGGTAAGTATGCAGTAAGATAAATACTATCTAAAAAAGCATCAGTCTCCAAAAACTAGGCAGAGATGAGATTGCAGATTGTATGAGTTTTGCCATCTCTCCAAATTGTAAGTGATCAGGCACAGACTTGTACTGTTCTTGTGTCACACAGCACCTCTGCTGCAGAGGAGGAGCAGTGACACATCACCTCCACTTCCCTTCCAACAGGCTCTTCTGAGACCAATTCTCCCTCAAAGATGTCCTGGTAAGCACACAGCAAAAAAATAAATACCCTACTGTTGGACCAGGTGATAGTTTGAAAATTATGTTTTCTTATGTTGTAGATTGAAATAGAAATCTTTTTCCAGGCACATATTTGAAAACATTGGTTTGTTACTGAAGTTGACCTCCTCCTTGTAGGAGTTTCAGAGGGAGGTGTGTCAGTGAAAAAGGTTTGTGATTTACAGCTGCACACACATGTGTTTTCAGGGGCCTGGCAAAGAATACACGGCCTCAAAGCATAAGGATGAGGGAGAAGTGGGAGAAACAAGGCTGCACTTTATGACTGTTCAAAAGGAATTAAAACTGCTTCTCAGTCTCACTGCTCCAGCACTGCTTTTTGGTTCCAAGCCCTTACCTGAAAAGGCAGTGTTTTGAAACACAAGCAAAACCATTCTGCATTTTCAATCCCCTACACAAATTTAATTGCTAAACATGAAACCAAGCCACTCCTGCAGAGTAAGAAACTCCTTATACAAATTATATAGACAGATGGGTGAATAGTCACTTCTTTGATTCACTGCCAATCCAAATAAAAACAAACAGAAAACTTGCTTTTTCTTCAACAGAACTGAAGTAAAAATTTTAAACATCTTTTCCTAATACAGAAAATTTTTGGTTGAATGGAACATTTCAGGTTGTTAGTTCCAAACTAAATAAAGGATATATGCCAAAGACTGGGGATAGGAAGGGAGTGGCCCACTTGTGATATGGAGGGTTCAAGTTCGGATTCTGGCCACCCATCCAGGGGGACAGGATGTTGACCACATAGTTACACGTGATTTTATCTGTCTATATAGAACACTTGCCATCGTGAAGGTACAATTTTGCTCAGTGTGCAAGGCTATGGGATTCCCAGACACTACTTCAACTTCTCACAAATTTTTTTAAACAGATCCCAACATCAGCAACAGAAGAGGTGTCAGGAAGCAGCTCCCATAGGCTCTGTTGTCCAGAACCTTGTCTTCTGGGGCTCTTCCACACCATATACAGTATAAGAGGCAACTATCCAGACCACAATTATCCAGAGAAGTCTGGACTAGGGATTCAGAACAGCCTCAAATAAGACAGAAAACTGAATCCCTTCATCTAACCAATTATAGAAACAAATCAGTGCTATCTCCTCAGTAGAACTATGAATAAGGGAACAAAATTTTCCTTTTCTCCAACTAGAATGATCAAATCATAACACATTCCCCCTCTGGCCACATAACAACTGAATCTGAATTTAGGAGGGATGCCTGCTGTTTTATATAAGCAAACCCATCATCCTGTGGACCGTGCTGTTCTTGCTGCTCCTCCTTCCACTCTCCCAGAGGGCTGGCTGAGAAGCTGGCTTGTCTCCTCCTTGTCCCCCTCAGCTAGATTAAAACAGATGGCAGAGAGACATGAAATAAAGAGCAAACACTGACAAGTGACCAGTTTTCCAAAAGGAGATAGAAAACTAAACCCTTAACTTTGGAACTTAAAAGCAGCAAGGAATGCAGAATTACTCTCTGAACATTATTCTTCCATCTAAAAAAATGCAGTGGCTGCTACAGATATGATGACAGTGAGGAGGGGAGGTATCCTCCAGGCTTGACAGACAGCATGTGACTTCACTGCAGTCCAACAGATGTAAGTAGAGATGACAAAAGCATCAAGGAATGCATTACAGACTAACCCCACCTATGCAGCAACTCTCGGGCAGGTTTTGTTGAGCGCTCTGCTCATGGTTACCTAGCTGAGTTTAAAGCCAGATCAAGTGGTACCTCCCCAGCAACTGCAGTGACACCTTTGAAATCACAGAATCAATTAGGTTAGAAAAGACCTCTGAGATCCTCAAGTCCAACCTATGGCCAACACCACCTTGTCAGTCAGGCCATGGCACTGATTGCCACATCCAGTCTTTCCTCAAACATCTTAAACTCCACCACCTCCCTGAGCAGCCCATTCCAATATCTAATCACCCTTTCTGTGAAGAAATGCTTCCTAATGTCCAGCCTAAACCTCCCTTGCCACAGCTAAGTATTATGTCCTCTTGTCCCATTGCTTGTTAAGTGGGAGAAGAGACCAACCTGCACTTGGCTATGTCCTCCTTTCGGGTACTTGTAGAAAGCAATAAGGTCACCCCTGAACCTCTTTTTCCCCAGGCTGAGCCTTCCCAGTTCCCTCAGCTGCTCCTTATAGGACATGCACTCCAGACCATTCACAGCTCTGTTTTCTTCTCTGGACATGCTCCAGCACCCCAATGTCCTTCCTGAACTGAGGGGCCCAGAAAGGGACCCAGAACTTGAGGTATGGCCTGAGCAATACCAGCTACAGAGGGACAATCACCTCCCTAGTCCTGCTGGACACACTATTCCTGATCCAGGCCAGGATGGCATTGGCCTTCTTGGCTGGCTCATGTTAAGTCACTGTCAACCAGCAGCTCCAGGTCCTTTTCCACTGGGCCACTTTCCAGGCATTCTGCTCCCAGCCTGTAGCACTGCATGAGGTGGTTGTGGTCAAAATGCAGGACTCAGCACTCGGTCTTGTTCAACCTCATGCCACTGGTCTCAGCCCATTGATCCAGCCTGTCCAGGTCCCAAAGGAAAGGAGCTGCCCCCCTGTGACAGAGACATGGGGATCCCTCTTCTGTGAGGTCATCATGCTGGGGCTTGAAGACTCTGGTATCTTGCAGACTGGAGAACACAGAGCACTTGGTAATGCTCGTGAAGTCAAGAAGCAAGGACCAAAGCCTCCTAGAGGGAGATGTGTCAAAGGAGTCGCAGCCAGCATGCTATGTTTATACAGTAGGAAACATGAAGGTGAGTTAATTACACTGGGGACGTGAGGACAGAGCTATTTCAGTGCTCCACTCTGCCTGTTTGCCAGAGAGTATTGCCTTCATTCTGGTCCTGACAGAATTGGTACTTAATCTCTCTTGTCAGTATCCAGTGGTGCAGGGCAAGTTCAGCTTCCCTGGCAGCCAGAGAACACCTTCAGACTTTGCATCTCAGCTGCTTCAGTGGAAGCACTACCTACCTCCTGTTGGTTTTGTTCCAGGAGCAATAATATGACAGAGCAGACATACGGGGTGGTAACTTTCAGGGCTAAGTCTAACAGACTTTGTCATTTTAGCCATTTGGGATTATGTCTGTTGGCTGAAAGAATTTAAAGAGATATCCAGAAAATTAAAGCAAGCATTATCTTTGTTGTGCCTGACACAAAACATACTGCAGCACATCATTTTGCCAACAGAAGGACTTCTAAGACTGTAACACAGCTAAGAAAAGCATCAAATACAGGTTTACTACACAACTTCTGTGCCTTACATTCAAGGCACAGAAATAGGCTTGTCTTTGCAATTCTGTAAGAAATCAGAGTACCTGTGATGAGACCTGGAGGTACCTATTCTCCAGGGCTCTCAGATTTGTTTCCTTCTTGAGTATAACGATATTCAGGGCATGCTGCAAAGCTTATTTATTTGCCCATGCTTCTCCTGAGGGCTGCTTGGGAGGCAGAATTCCATGTTATCTTTACTTGATATTAGTTCAGTTGATTCATTCATGATTTTAGAATTGTCTCTCTGTCGCTAGAAATGGGCCTGTTTTGACCTTGTACAAGTGGAAATTATAAATGACTCCAGCCATAGAGACTCATACAACAAAACCTAAACAGCTCTTGAGATATTCCTCCAGCTACCAATACATTTCAGGTCCAGAAGGTGCTCAGTCCCATGGATTGATACAGTACCACACAAAGCATTACTTCAACATGCATATACGAATACTTGCTGACAGATTAAGAACAGGAAAGAACTCTACCTCCTAGTTAAATTGCATACACAGAAGAAAAAAATAAAGGTGGGGGGGTTTAAGCATACAGAAATGCAGACTGGGTAAGGAAAGTTGGCAACCTTGTAAATTCTGCTTTTCACTTCAGTCTGCTGACAGACATCTACTTTGCATTCCAGAAAAGGCAAGTTTGCTGCAGCAGCCTTCAGCTGGCAAGTAACTTCTCTTACAAACCTTCCAGTTATCTCTGCCTTGTCCCAGGGGATGCACTGTAGCTTTAGAAGCCTTACCAAGCGTTATTAATAGAAATGAATTTAAGGACGAGACACTGAGTATCAAGTGTCCCTCTGCTCTTGCTCCTCTGTTAGGATACTTGGGTTCAAGCTCAGAGTACATGTCTCCTATCAGATCTAAGTACAAGCTCATCCTTCTTAAACAGATCGTTTTAATCCAATGATATGAAACTCATATTTAATATGGTGGATCATAACTAATCTAATTGTCATTAGTACGTCACATGGTTAATATCTAAAGACACGCAGTCACATCAGGAAGGATTTTTACAAGCTTATAAAGCTTCAGAAGAAATTTCAGCTCCCAAGCAAGGCTGCTACTTATAACCATTTAATCCTTCTATGGTTATTTTAGTCTTACATTCAGTGAGGATCTGATTAACCTATACAGAAACAGGTCATAAGAACAGGATAGCTGAAAATAATTTATGTTTAAGGAATCCCCATGGAAAAAAGCAAGCAAACACCACCTCTCACCCCTTCCAGTACATTCAGAAAACTTTTATTCAAAAGCAGTACTTAAACCCTAATCAGCAAGTTTTCCCATTGCCCATGCTTACAGCAGTATCAAAAAAAAATTTCTAGCTAATTTAGTCTAAATTCAGAATTCCAAACAGCAGGCTGATGATGCCCTTCCCAAAGGCATTCCCAGCCACATTTCTCCAGCTATCAGCATTTCACATTGTTTTTCGGGTTTCCTGAAAGGCAGCGTAGTACTGTTTTCCAAGCCTGGAAGGACAGACTAATGCTATTGAACAGGAGTAAACTTATTACTGTTGTGGGTATCTCAGACACAAATGAGTGGTTATGGGCTTAACACATACACATGATCAGGCACAAGCGAGGAGCAACAACATCCATTTTCTTTGAGTGGCCACTAGACAAATTCAATGTTTACTTTTGTGATAAGGCTGCACAGACATTTTCCCCCATGCCTTCTAAACAAGATCAGTAGGATGATATATATGTACTTTTACAGACAAGAAAGTACTTACATTGTGGTTACCCTAACATGCTATATTGGGAAGGGAAGGAAAAAAGTTTTGTAAAAGTGGCTAATTCCTCAGAAATATTAATGTACATTTACCCAAGACAAGAGACATGCTATCTTAGGTGAACCGCAGCTTCCTTTGTTTACAGAGCTCTTGTTCAGCAGTCATAAATAATAATAAATAAATAATGAAGCTAAAGTACAAGATGTCTTTTCCACAAACCTTAAATTCAGGACAATATAATGCAATTGAAGTTTCAAGTCTTCCCAAAGTTTTCCAACAGCTGGGTACTGAAGAGGTAACAACAGGAGACAATACTTGCAGCTGCATCAAGAACAACCCCCAGGGAATTTGAGTTATCAGTGATAAGCTGATAGGTTCAGCTTAGTCCTTCAAGAGGGGCACTGAATTGCCAGTTCCACAAGAGTAGCCTTAAAAACATCTGGACTGTAATAATTCTTTTGAAAACAGTTGCATGCTGCAAAAAGTCACTGGTAAAGCCATTCTGTAATTGTTGAAATACAGATTTCTCTTCAGTTCAGCATGGCTGCAAGTTTGTTTTCATTCACCAAAGTAAATTTATTGCCAAGGGAAGAGAGCTCCAAATCTTCCATTTTATTTTGAAGCCTTTTGTCAGGTATGTGGCCTAAGGAGATGCCACACCACAGGGCAGAGGGACTGTGCATGTTCTGTGGGGCAGGAGCTCAGCCGACTCACAGCAATAGCAGCAAAGTCCAAGCTGAAAGTACAGTGTGTAGCTGTGCCAGGATGGCTACCTGTGGTGTGACCTGAGCTTAGATCTTCCCTGCACTAAATGCATACAGGAGATAATTTATGCTACCAGGAGGGGTGGGGGGGGGGCGCAATCGTAAAGCAGAGTACCAGGGAGGTACTCTTGTGGCTGTTTTACAGAGTTAGCACAAGCACTGTAATGAATTTGCTCCAAAATCAGCAAAGAAAGGCAGCAGCCAAAGAGCAGAAGCCAGCTCTGCTAATTCAGTGCACTCCTTACCAGATTATCCTTCACACTCCTAAACGTGGGTCAGTTGCTTACTGAGGACAGAAGCCACTGATGGCAACTGACTGAAATGAGTTCAACTCAGCAAGAGAAAATCCAGAATTAGTTCATCTTGAATGTGATACAGAGGCAGCAGCCCTTAAATACTGCCAGCACTTCAACTCCACATATTTATAAAGCAATCTTCTTAGTTTATGATCACCCAATAAAGTTGCACAAATATTTCCAATACTAGAGTTTCTAACTGGTTGCTGCCATTTAGAAGATCCCCATCCCACCTGAACAGGAAAGCCACTGAATTTTGTGGCTGGCAGCCCTAAGCAGCACAGACCACTGAATGGCTCTTTAGCCTCAAAGGGAGCCACCTCCACAGAGGGCAGATCCTGTCACCATGCTGCTGTCTCCCTTGGGTAGAGCCACACTCTGGCATACACAGCAGCCCATGGGGACCACCCTGGACACCTGCTGCAACAGCATAGGCTCTTAATGCTCCACACAGGAGCATTATGTCTAGATGGGCACCATTAAAGAACAGGTTATGTGCCATGAACAGGAGATCCCAGCATGGTTATGTGACAGTAACACACTGAAAACTCAGGGTAGGAGTCTCCAGTACCACTGTTTTGCCATGCCAGCAGCCTGAATGAAAGCTGAGTACACCAGCTGATAATCTTAAAACCACACAGAGCATAATCCCCACACTCAGCAAGTAAGCACTTTACCATCACTTTCTTCTCATAAACAAGCAGAACTAAGGAAACTTAGTTATTTCTACACAGCAGTTTTACAAACCTACCCATGCTATTTTCCTTACTCCATGGTCTCAAACTGAATAATCCTTCAGAAGGGATTAATCAGCTTTCATTATCTCTAAATTGCTTTTCACTTGCTTGCAATTAAGGACTAATATCCAAAGAGTTAGAAATTTATAAGGTAATTAACCATAGTGAGTAACTGTTTTAATGTATGATCAACTGCTGGATATCAATAGATGTCTTAGGTTGTCCCAGTAAACTTCCCCCCCCTCCCCCCACCCCAGGTATTTATACAAGATCAAAAAAAGAAGATTTATTTAGCAGAGATTGAACATTCACCAGATAATACTATATCTGACTATTCTTTTTCTAGAAGAGAGATCACTATAGACAAAAATATCTGCAAACTAGCAATTACTATGGATTCAGAAGGTTTTAAGGTGACACTGACATGATACAAGATCTATTTTTATAAGTGCAAAGTGTATTTCCTGTTCAGAATAAGGAACACAGAAAGAGCACTCACACTGTAATCAGCTCATGTACAGGACAAGAATTTCCTCAGCTTTTGTAAACATCACCACATGAAATACATTTCCTTTCCTTGTTTCCCTGTGCTTCCCTTCAATGAAATGTTGGGCAAGCAGTGCTAAAAACTCTTTTGAGTAGGTCAATACTGTATTAAGCATTGACCATGTTAGAACATCAAACCAAATTAGTGAGCTGGATCTAAGGTTATAAACAGTGTGAGATTGCTTTTCAGCCACTCCGGCATAATACCGAAAAGCTTTAGTTATGTTAATGAGACTCATTTCTTCCTAAGAAAAAAGTTATTCAGTTATTTCACATATTTCCCTACATGTGTCATCCAGTGCAACACACGTGCAAGTCACTCACTCCCCTCCAAAATCTGTCAGAGAAAACCCCACTTATGGGTTCATCAGTTAAATCTTAATCACACAAGTAATTGCAGGTCAGAACTCACAAGAGGATGAAATCTGATCCTCTTTAGATTAGAGCTTACAACTTACAGTAAAAGATGGAAGCTCCTAATTCAGCTGCAGTCCAGAGAGCGCTTAAAAACTCTTCTCAATAAGTAAGTAGGGTGCTCATCCCCAGAACATAATCAAGAACTTACTTCATCACTATTTTTCTGCCTTTTTTTTTTCTGGCAGAGCCATAAGAGGCATCAGGCTGTTTCCATAGAGAGTCAGCAGAACTAACATCCAACTATTTTTAAGTTTCCATCAGCAGCAACCACAGAAGAGCAAAACTTGAGGAAAACTAAAGATGTTCCCAAGACTCTAACGTATGTGTAATATTTCAGTTAGACAATAAGTCAACCACTTGAAGGTTTAAAATATATTTAGCTGTTTCATTTTAGAGCTGCGGAACAATAAGCTCTGAAATTACACATAATGTGGGATCTTTTTTCTTTTCCTATTTGTACTGCAGTGTTTCACATTTCTGCTTTCTCATGAAAACTATGTCCCAGTTTGGAATGTCCATACTACACATAAGAAATGACTCATACTGACTGGGGGAAAAGAGTTTGTGTAGAGAAAATAAGCATTATGCCTGCTGGATTAATGTTTCCTTGCTTAGTGGAGTGAACAGTACTAGCCTAAAAGCAGTATTAGTGCCTACTTTTGAGATCATTCACATTTAGCCAGTTTCAGGACTCCTCTACAAAACATTCAGAGCAAGTATTTTAGCTGGAGGGCTGACTCTGCTGATGCCACTGCCCTTCTCAAGGAACCACGCTGGCTCCCCGTGCAGCACCCTGAAGGGCAGTGACTTCTCAGGTCACACAGCATACTCCTCTCCCCTGCCATGCAAACATGCCCTCCCCAACAGCGTGACTGCTGAGAAAGATGAGGCCCTTATTCCAGAGGCAGAGCATCCATATAGCTCTAGCTAGGAAAATGTTTGGAGCCAGAATAATTTGTAATAAGTCAGAAGTTCTTGTAAGTTTGGGGGCCAACAGTCTTTTAATATGAAAAAGTTCAAGAGTTCTTGCAGATTAAGGATTCACCTTCTGAATGTTTTCACTTTTCCAACAGGTAACTGCTACGGGTAAAGATCACCTTTAAAAGGGAACATGGATTTAATAAATTCAACTGAACAAAATGGTACATCAGAGCCATTCAAATGGGTGACATCCAAGATTCTCATTTCCATTACCCTGTCTGTGCTTGCTCTAATGACAACGGCCATCAACTCTCTCGTGATGACTGCAATAATTGTGACAAGAAAGCTCCACCACCCAGCCAACTATTTAATCTGCTCTCTTGCAGTGACTGATTTCCTTGTGGCAGTCCTGGTGATGCCCTTCAGCATTGTCTACATTGTAAAGGAGACCTGGATCATGGGGCAAGTGGTGTGTGACATTTGGCTGAGCGTGGACATCACATGCTGCACGTGTTCCATCTTGCATCTCTCTGCCATTGCTTTGGACCGGTACAGAGCCATCACAGATGCTGTGGAATATGCACGGAAAAGGACACCTAAGCATGCTGCCATCATGATAGCCGTGGTGTGGATCATATCCATATTTATCTCCATGCCACCTTTGTTTTGGCGGCACCAGACGGACAGCAGGGACGACGAGTGCATCATCAAACACGACCACATAGTTTCCACCATTTACTCGACATTTGGCGCCTTCTACATCCCTCTGGCCTTGATTTTGATCCTTTATTACAAGATATACAAGGCAGCAAAGACATTTCACAGGAGAAGTGTCAGCCGGATTGTAAGGGAGGAAGGGGTAAATGGACAAGTCCTTTTGGACGCAGGTGAAAGAAGCACCAAATCAGCTTCAATGCCCAGCACGACAGAGAAGACATCAGATCCCCTGGTGAACTCTGATAAAATCAATATCACCCTACGAAGCCCCAGGTCTGAATCTAAGCATGAGAAGTCCTGGAAAAAACAGAGAATCTCTAGCACAAGAGAGCGAAAGGCAGCAACTACACTGGGTTTAATCTTGGGGGCATTTGTGATCTGCTGGCTCCCTTTTTTTGTAAAAGAAGTAGTTGTTAATACCTGTGAAAGATGTCACATCTCAGAAGACATGTCTAATTTCCTAGCATGGCTGGGATATATAAATTCCCTTATTAACCCTTTAATCTACACAATCTTTAATGAAGATTTCAAGAAAGCCTTCCAGAAGCTTGTGCGATGTAGGCAATACTTTTAAGAGCTTTTGTTCGTATAAGGAGAACATACTCATTGTTTTTTAACCTGTATAAATTTATATAACTGAGATGGCATTTGTTGTATTTAAGGAAAAGCACCAAGACTCTGCATTTACATTATGACTTTTCTTTTGTATAAGTAGTATTGGGAGCATAAATTATCCAAGTTTTAAAGAGATGGATCATCTGGGATTAGTTTTGCTCTAGGAAAAGAGGTAGCACATTGTGACTCTGATCCAGTTGGGATTTGCACAGCTGCCTAGCTTGAAGCATAAGGTATTATCTTAAATATGAAGGAAATATATACTTGAAGTAGACAAAGTTTTTTTTAAAAGTAACCCTCAAGCATCAATGAAATTGTAAGTAAAACAACACACAGGTTTTAAACCCTCATAATATAAGATAGAAAATACAGTATGGAATCACAACATGATTTAATCAGTATGGCCTGCAACATAGAGCTAAGCCATTCCCAGCAAAGGGTAGTAGCTTTAAATATAGCTAATCAACATAGGATTATGCTAGATATGTGCAGCTGCAGCCCTGCTACTCCCATAAATGAGGGTCTTCCCTTTGTTGGGGTGTCCCAGCACCCCAAGCAGCAAGCAAAGTGTTTTCATGGGTTACAAGTTTCATAGCAAGCTGGTGTTGTGAGCCCTCTGCCACTGCACACCTACTACCAACATGGGTATAGCCCCAAGGGAAATAGCCTCCAGTGAGTACATGTAGTGCCCAGTGCTCTGAGACACCACTTCCACGAGGACTGGGGAGGTAAAGCTCATAAAGAACAGCTGGTCCTCCTTGTGGAGATATTAGAAGGGAGAGGAGCATGAGACATTCCTTTCTTCATGTCCTCATCCCTACCTCACACTCCTGGCCAAGCACAGAACCTGTGACTTGCAACACCAAACCCAACCCCACAGTTTGTGCCAGGGCCCCCAGAGCACTGCAGCTTAGTGAGGTTTGCTTGAGGGACACCTGATGAAGAACTGGGCTGATACCTCTGGCTCAGCAAGTTCAGCCTTCCATCCTCAGAAGCCTGGCGTGCCCCAAGTCTTTTCCTGACTGCCTGAAGCACTAGGGCTGTGCACCCTCTTACCAAGCCATGGTGTTTGCAGCACAGATCTCTGGAAAAGGCTGTGCAGCAGCTTCTGCAGTCAGGGCAGGTGGAGTGACCTCAGTATGAAGTGCATGCCTGGGCAGGAGATCTTGTGGTATGTAGGCTGGCAGGCACTTCTAAGTCCCTCCTTCCCCAGAGCATCTAGTCCATATCCCCAGTCCCAGAAGAGCTAAAAGGGCCTTGTAGGCACAGCCCAGACCAGCTTGTTCAAAGGTCCTCAGTGAACAAATCCCTTCTAAGGCCTCAAAGATGGCACCTTGGCCAATCCTGATTGACAAACACTGTATGCCAAGCCACAGTGCAAGACCAGTCCTCACCTCAAAACCAGCAATGCAAGTTTGCTGACAGCTAAGGGTACTAACTGAGCAGGGGGCATTTGTCCCTGCATGCAGAGGCATCACTAGGAGCCACACCAAAACCCAGGGACAGGCTTTGCACTTCCCAGGACAAACAGATTCAGGCTGTGTCACTAAAGAGCCCAGCTTCAAATTCACTGCAAAACATTCTGTGCTGCCTCACAGTAATAGGGACTTGAGGCTCCTTACAAGAACCACAAACCCAGCTGGCAGCAGCATCTGCAAAGGTGCTACAATTCAGCACCTGGGCCAGCAGCTTAGGAGCACCACAAAGAAACTGAGACATGAGACCCCTACGTTCACACTTAGTTTGGGAAAGTTGTCACCAGTCTTCACAGTTGTTCTTCCATGAGACTTTCAGTGGTTTGCATTAGACAAGAAAACACAGGAAAAAATAAAAACAAAAGCCATCACTTTTCTCTCTCCCCCCTCTCTCTCTCCCCTGTATTACAAACTCTGGAGTTTAATAATTTTTTTCGTTTTGCTCTCTGGCTACCAGCTGACACAACAGCTGTCAGAAGAGTTTCTTGCAAGATGACAAGGTTTGAAACTTGAGATACTGAACTAATTTGTTTCTGTCCCTTGCAACTTACTGTATTCTGCTTTCACATCAGAGTCCAAATGAAATGCTATTCAGAACTACTAGAAACGATGCATTTGTTTTTTACCACTGCTTTTTAACGCAGCCAGGAATCTAATGGAAATCTCACTTGTCATATTATGTAGCTCCAGCACAGCAGTAGCACAGCTAAATTTTGAGGATACTAGAATGCGACAGAGGGGAATTGGCTCATGCTCAGTACAAGCTAGTGCACTTCACTACCACTGCAGCCAGAGCACAGCCTCTGCAGCCCCCGTGACCTCAGCAATGGCTGCAGTGTGCTGAAAGAAAGAATGGCTTTAAACATCAGCTGTGCCTTGCTGTCTCCAGAAAGAGCCAGGAAATCTAACTTTATAAAAGGATTAGCAAGAGGCAGCAAGGAAAAACCCCACTAAAATGTTTAATATTGAAGACCTCTGTTTCCCATGTGTCCTGAGCACTGACTCGTAGCATTGTTTATCTGGGAGCATCTATTCCTCTCCCCTGCTTCTCCCTTTGCGACTGCTAGAGTACAGAGTATATTGTTTACGCTCTTACACATAAGATGTTTGACAATATCTTGTGAAATCAAATTGGAAGGAAAAATAGGGGCTGCTTTTTAGGAGAAAAGATACTTAAAATACTCATTTAAATAATAATGGATAAATCTCAAAGAGTGGAACCTCATGTACATAAACAAAAAATAGCTGTCATTTATACACTGCTAACAGTATTATATTCTGAATCTAATTAAGATGCTAAACATTTCTCAAGATGCAGGGTGGTTTCTTTTGTATCGTTTTCACTGAGCTGTATCTGCTCACCCTTCAATACCCAGTGGTGGAAGAGGCAACTACAAGAAATCTAATCAAACAAGTGGCCAGTTATTCTATTAAAAGCACTTGCAGACCATCATTTCTTGGTGTCTGACTGCGACTCATCACTGGTTCCCTGACAGAATCGACTGTGCCAAACACTTCCTCACACAGCACCACATGGTATCATTCCATCTCTAGCATTTACCCATGCATGTGATGCATTCAGAAAAAAAACATGAATTCCTCTTTCAAGATGCATAAAGGTTAAGATTTCTGCAGGATGCTCCTTCCCCTCCCCATGAAGCACACAGGCATCCACTGGACTTTAGCACTAGATTCAAGGAGCAAGATTTTATGCACTGGAGCTAAGATTTTTTGCACATAGCTCTGTGCCCTGTGAGTTCAGTTTCAGCAAACAGCAAAAAAATATGGTTGCCTGTCTCTATCAGAAGACTGTGTATTTCAGGGAAAGGGTTTACATCTCCTCCAGAGTTTGCACAAAGCTTTCTGGATCCCTTTCCCTGCTGCAGCTGCCCTCCCCATTGCTGCTTGCTGCCCACCCATCAGTTTAGATTTCTTCCAACACCCAGAGAACTGGCTTTGGAGCAACTGACCCACTCCCACTGCAGCTTTCACAGAGAACAACTCCTGAAGCAGCTGTGAACACAATACCTAGTTCAGGTGGATGGTTTTTGGTAACAACAAGCAGTTAGATATACCTCGTTACTCTGCACTGATTTCTTTGCTTTTCCTCCCTGTCAGATGCTTTATTGGTGTCCTTTCCTCCTTAGGGTGACATATCTCTACAAAGAGCTTGGGGATACAGAAATACATTTGTTTTAGTGATGCAGTCACACTTGTTAACACATGACTGTACCACCCAGAAACACCCACCTCATCCAAATGCGCTTTTGGCAGTCACTGTCTTCAGCTGGTGCCTAATTGTTCTTAGTGCTCAGGAGGTACATGGAAATAGCTATGTGCCAAATTATTTTCTCCAGTAGTTACAAACTCAGCACATTGTTTCTAAGCAAGTACACATTACTACTTGGCCTTTGCAGTTCAGATTCCCTTGGAGAAGGGAAACAGAAAATCACTGCCATAAGTGCTGCAAGAAAAGGCTTTTTTGGACTCTACAAGCTAAAGAGCATCCACTGCCACAAAGTGAAAGGAAACCCTTATAACAGCCCTACAGAGATTAAGTATAAGCCTAACACTTCTCTCATCTAGAAACAAGAGCTGCACCAGTGCATGGGTCAGCAGCCCTCTCCTGCCCACAGCAGGCTCTCACAACTCCGCAGCACCCAAGCGAGCAGCAAGTGGCATCTGCTGGTGGCTCTTGTATTCCTCCTGCAAAAAGTGCTGCTGCAGTACAGGGGCAGTGCTATCAACAGCAGAACTGCTAAAAATTACCAGCAAGTTGTTGGTACCTCCTTAAGTAAGAACTCTGCCACTCAGGAAAATTTCAGAGGGGAGTATTTTTAGGCAAGGAAAAAAATATTGCATCTCATTAGACAAATTACATTAGTACAATTATGTAATAAAAATCCTGGTTGTGACAGTGTAAAGTCAAAGATGTTGCTCATCACATGCTATTATTTTTTGTCCACTAGTAGCTCAATCAATTCTATCCACACATATATAATGTAGTAGTATAATATATATCTATGTTATAGGCATATATTTATTTAAAATATAGTTTTGAAGGCATTAATTGCTACATACCAGAGGGGTGGCACTAATAAAATTAGCCTCTCTTTCCACTTTTAAGCAAGATACCATCCTATATATGCATGACATCTTCCCTCACCAAATTAAACCTCTTCCTGTTCTTCCTGTGCATTCATTGGCTTGAAACTCAAAGCAGTATTTTATTGTTTGGGTTTAAAGATGAAAAACACATTTAACACCACAAAAAAAGCACTAACTGCTAAGATAATGCTAGTAGAGCGATTAATCTCCTCACTTTCAGTTTAGATCATGACTGGTAGTAGACATTTAATGCAATAGCTAGCTCTGGGCTGGCAGCATTCCAAGATGCAAAAGCTGTGGCTAATTTGTATGACAGCAAGCGTCTGCTAAGCAACTCACTCTTGGCTGAGCCTGGTTTCCTATATTTCACAGTACAAAGCTGCATAAAATAGTCCACAGCCATGAAATAAGAAATCAACGAGTTGCACTCCAGTCCTTTCTAGTCTGGCAGTCACTAGAAGATAGTTGCTCCGGAAACACACACCATGAACCAGCAGGAGCAAAGCTGTGCCTTTGTCCACAGCAGAAATAGTCAGAATAGTCACATACCTCTACTACTTTGTAGGTAGCCAGGAGGCAGCCTGAACTGACTCATGACAAGGTGGGCTCAAGGCAGAGCATCACTGCTCCCCAGACAGATGCAAAAAGAAATCCCTTCAAGGAGAATGCCACCAGCATCAAGTTTAGTCAGTACTAACCACTAACAAAACAAAGGGCAATTCAGCATCTGGCCCATCTGCCCTGCCAAGGGGAGTTTAAACAGATATTAACAGTCCTTTAACATCAGCTCCTGCAACTTACTGTACATCCTAACTGAGACAGGCTCTTTCAGTCCTCCTGGCATGTTTAGCAAATCAGTGTTGAACCACCTCAACAGCTCTGTGTTGATAAGTAAACGGTTTGAATTCCCTGTCTGCATAAAGTTACTCTCTTGAAGCTTGAGGGGATCAATCAACTTGGGTATATGGAAACATTGCAATCTAAGAATTCAAGTTAAGGGTTTTAAGGTTTTGGATTCTTCTTCCATATCTACTTTGGCAGCCAGTGAACTGCTGTTGCTTTGAACTTAAAACAGTTTTCCAAGTGAGATATATCTGTTACAGGTAAGCACCATTTCATTTTACACACACATAAATTTAAGTTATATTACCATTTGACTGTTTCTAACCTCATTTGTTGATGGTCTTTTGGATTTGTCTCATCTTGTTTTCAAAGTATGGAAGAAATGTTAATTAGCTGATTATCTGAGATAGATAGGAAGTCTTACTTTTACAGTGAGAAAACCAAAACCCTAGGGAAATAGGCAGCCAACACCTCCATCTGAGACCCTGACAGTGAAAGGGGCATCATTCAGCATACACAAGAGAACAAGGAGAACTAGTACAAGAATCACAAAACAGCTGAGGTTGACAAGAATCTCTGGAGTTCATCTTGTCCAATCCCTCTGCTCCAGCAGGGCCACCTAGAAAAGGCTCTCCGGGGCCATGTCTAGATCGCTTTTTAACATTTCTAAGCACAGACTCCACAAACCCTTTGGGCAACCTGTGCCAGTGCTCAGCCACCCTCACAGTAAGAGAGTGGTCCTCGCAATCAGATGGAGCCTCCTGTGTTCAGACCTATTGCCCCCTGTCCTTTCATAAAGCCACACCGAGAAGAGCCTGCCCACGTCTTCACTGCACCCTCATTTCAGGTATTTATATACAGTGATAAGTGTCCCCTTCTCTTCTTCAAGCTGAACAGCACCAGGTCTCTTCCTCCTCTCCTCACAGAGGAGTTGCTCCATCCCCTTCAACATCTCAGTGGCCCTCACTGGACTCTTTCCAGTACATCCATGTCTCTGCTGTACCAAAGGGACCAGAACTGTACCCAGTACTCCAGGTGTGGCCTCACCAGTGCTGAGCAGAGAGGAAGCTTCACCTCCCTTGACCTGCTCATCACACTCATCTCAATACAGGCCAAAACGCAATTGCCCATCTTTGCCATAAGTGCAAAATGTGAACTCCTGTTCAGCTTCCTACCCACAAGGATGGCCCCAGGTTCTTTCTTGCCAAGTTGCTTTCCAGTTTGTTAACCCCCAGCATGTACCAATGCATGGGGCTGTTCCTCCCCACGTGCAAGATTTTGTGCTTCCCTTTGCTGAACTGCACAAGGAGTCACATACTACAGCTTGAGGGGTGAAAATGGGAGCTGTGAATCAAAGCAGAACAGGAAAGGAAAAGGAGAAGAGGGACAGACAAAGACTGAGCAGTTTTCTCCTTATGGAGTCAGGCAGCCTTGAAGTAAACTTGCTTGAACTCATCACAGCTGAGATCCAACTAACAAAAGTGCCAGTTCACTTTGAAGCTGCCTGGCACCTCCCAGAAGCTGAGAGATGGAGAGGAGGTTGTTTTGCTGTCTCCATCCCACACAGGGTCAGTGCAGCACTGTATAGCTGAGCACACATGATCCTTCTTGACGATTAGTGTGACAATACTGGTCAGCACCAGGCATGCACAGTCAGTGAGACTGGGGAACTGCAAGTATCGAGATTTTAAAGACTACAAGCAGTAGAGAGAAAAAAAAAATTGAGCAGTATGAAAAGACACCTTTTAAAAATCTTATCTACATTCCAATGATGCTTTCTCACAAGCCACCTTGAGTGGCTTCTGCAGTGCTGAATGGAGACTCTGCCCCTTGCTTTAGGCATGGCAGGGACATATGCTCAGCTTGCATTTCAGATTTCATAGAAACAAGTTACACAGTCAAACCACTATGATGTTTCCTGCTTCTCCTTGTTAAATACCCTGGTGTATGCCAGTCCTGCCCAGCCCCTGCCAGCCTGGCCCTTGCCTGTGCTTCCAGCTCACTACACATGGCTTTAAAGCACTTCTTAACCAATTTAATTCACTGCTTCTCTCTTTTGTTTGACTGCAGAGAAATAACAAAAAGCAACTGAAACACCCTCCAAGCTCTAAACCTGCAAGCAAGACAAAACAGAAATAAAAGGAAGCGGTTTAGATTTAACAGAAAATAAATATAGTAACGCTCTTCTGAATCACGCTTCTACTCACCCCACTCCATGCTCTGACTGTTCTCACCCACAATAATACACTGCACACCATGAGTGAAGGGCAAGAGTTATTTCAGTAGAAGGTTTGACTTATTTTGTGTAACCGGGCAAAAAAAAGCTCTCATTTAAAGATCCTCCAGGGAAACGAGGGAGGCTATGAAGTGATAACCTGCTCTGCCTTCTCTCAACCTTGGCTGCACAAGGAAAACCAAAAGAGGCGTGATGAGTTACTGACTAAGGTGCAGAGAAAGAAACACAGCACAGAAACAGAGAGGGCTGTCAGGGAGAGGAAGGAAAGAGAAGGAGGAAGGAGCAGGCTGTCATAGGACGGAGCAGCTTTCCCTCAGCCCCCGACTGCGGGCAGGAAACCACTAAGTGCACAAGCAGGGGGTTGGAAACGGGAGGCGATTTGGGGTGGTTCCCGCCGTCCCAGGCCACTCATGCCGATGGAAACACGAGGTTTTGGGTCGGGGATGGGTCGCGCCCGCTCGCGATTTTGCCGGGCAGGCGGTTCCCTCTAGCGGCGCCCGCAGCCGGCTCAGGGGACACATCGTGGCCACAGAGCGCTGTACAAACACCTCTGAACTCTGCCAGGCTTCCTGCTGTGACCAGTTATTCACCCTCTGGATGAATAACCTTTTCCTGATATCCAGCCTAAACCTCCCCCGACTTAGCTTCATGCCATTCCCTTGCGTCCTGTCACTGTTCAGCAGAGAGAGCGGTGCTGCCCCTCTGCTTCTTTATGAGGGAGCTATACACTGAAATGAGGTCTCCTCAGCCACTCCTCATAAGCCCCTTCACCATCTTTGTAGATCTCCTTTGGACACTCTCTAACAGCTTTATATCCTTCTTATGCTGTGACTCCCAAAACCACACACAAACTTCACCTCCTCAGGTGAGGCTGCACCAGCACGGAGTGGGACAATCACCTTCCTCAACCAGCCAGTGATTCTGTGGCTGATGCCCCTCGATGTCTGGTGATTTGGAGACTCAGTGCAATAGGTACACACTGACCCACATATGCCACAGGAATGAGACTCTCAGTCAAAGGTTGATTAACATAAAGAGTCATTAGGATGATAACCCAAGAGAGCCACCAAGCACGAAGCAGGCTAAAGACTGAGTCAGTGGAAGAAGGGAACAGAGCTGTGATAGAGTCTTCCTTTGGGTTAATACTCAGTTGTGGAATATGAGGCTCCTGGGACAACCAGGCACCAGCAGCAAAGGAGGCTTCCTACAAAGGAGAAGGGAACATGACATTGCTCCCTCTCATGGCTGTGTCAAGATTGAAGTAGTTTAGGTAATATTTTGTTAGCTGAATGAGACCCCAGGGCATTTCAATTAAAGTTGGCAACTCTAGACAGAGTTCAGCAATGCAGCCTCCCAAGCAAAGGTCAGAAAGGACTGTAATTTAAAATTGTGTACATGGTGGGGAGGGAAAAGATCAGGGGAGCTTATAATGCCTAATAATACAGGCCTCAGTGACAGGTAAAAATTTCTAGAGAAGCTGTTTCTTATTTGGTGTGTTGTTTGGTTTATTTCAGGACTAAATTTAAGGAACCATGTGCAATACCAAGCACTAAGGAAATAGTCAATCACCTCTCTACTTAAAGTAAAAGCATTAATTATAATAACTCTTTTTGATTTGAAGTTGTTTGCAGTTACCTGACTAAAGGTTATGTTCACAGTTGCTCTTCACCACCTTTTGCTATTGTACACTGCTGTGTGAAGTGGCCAAAATACCCTCATTTCCAAAAGCTATAGCCACTCTCATATTGCACTGGTGTAGAGGATAAAGCAAGGCACAGGGCAGGGGAGAACTGTGCCCTGAAATTAGAAACAATCAATGACTGGAATCTCATTCTAAGAAAGAAAATTATTCACACTTCAACATAATTTAAATCTTACTGTCTTCATACATTTTTCTGTTAAATTCTACAGAATTCTTCATCCAATCTGGATTGGATGGCGTACTGAGCAGAAAGTTACAAATCATTCAGTTTCATAGAGAAGTGAGCACACAAGACAGACACATTTGCAACAGAAGCAGCCCGGGAACTTGAATCCTCATCTTTCCTCTTTACTGGACTGCATCTGGAATACCCAGTTCTGAGCTGCCTGATGACAGTCCAAGTGTACTCCATCAATAAATATTGTATAGCTGCCTGAAACTCAGACAGGAACAGCTTCACGTGACTGGTCTCAACAGAGATAGGGGCAGATGGAGAAGGATTGAAATATAGAGAAGAAGGGCACTAAAATGCAGCAACAACATAGAGGCAGGGAGAAGAATGTTGAAAATAGTAGATGTCTTTGCTATGTTCCTGTAACATAGCAAATGTTACAGGAAATGGACTGAAGAGGTTCCCATTTGAGAAATCCAAGGACTTGAAGCAAGTCCTCTTGCTAGTTTTGAAAGGAAAAGAAAAGGATATAAACAAAAGAAAAAAACTTGAGGAACATCTGTAGTGTGATTTGGTTGTAATATCAATGCAAACTCCGAGTACTAAGTAGAGAAGCTGAGACCAGAACAAGTAGAAAAAGAAACACATAGACCGCAGAAATGTGGACACAAGCACGGAGGAAAAGCGTCACAAACAATCCTTTTCAGAGTTTTCAGACCCAAATACATGGGATTCACAGTGACAGATTTTTTTTGAGCAAGGGGAGAACTCAGTAGCTGAAAATATTCTAATTCCCCTGGCATTTTTCATGCTAAGAAATCATCTCCATTGCATTGCCCAGCCATCGATTTATATCCAAGTGATTCAGTTGGTCCCTGTCAGCTGTCCAATTCCATTCCTGTTTCTGGAAGAGAATCTAGAACTGTTTATGCAATTCACTTGGAGTTTGATTTTTTTTTCTTTTAATATGGGCAGCACAGGAGCCATTTGAGATGTTTTGCAAAGTAGAGAGGAAAGTTATGACAGACTTTCTGATTCCTCTGCTTCTGCCAACATCTCTTTTTTTGTTGTACTACATGCTTTCTTCCACTGTCATAGAGAAAAAAAAAATCACCAGCCCTTGAGATTTCCTTCCAAGTTTTTTTTAGTTCTAAGGGAAAAAAAAACAACAAACAAATCAAACCAAGGATTTTTTTAAAATGCACATCTTCAATAAGAAGTGAGAGGCCACTTACAGTTATGTATTCCACATTTCCAAGCGAATACACAGTGGCAGTGTGATCCCATCTCATTCCCATCAGTTGTGGAATATATGGCTATAAAGGAAGTAGGGCTCAGGTCATTTCAAATATTCAGACAGCCTAAAGACAAGTAGTTTTAAATAGTAGAGAACTCATTTTTGGCTCTTTAGGGAGCTCTACAAACAGTAACTTTACATTTAGCATGGCCATAAGTGGTGCAAACCACGTCCTCCCATTCAATTGCCCAGCAAGGTGAGGGTAGGATTCCTTGTCACACAGTACACTCACATTATTCAACACCTATTTGATGCAGAAATTCCACAGGAACTATTTCTACCTGCAGCAGTTCACTGCAACAGCTGGGTGGATTGCTCCCCCTTCCCATTCCCTCCCGGCCACATGGTCCCCAAGATGTCTCAGGAAAGAGACACACAGAGACCATAGGAGGGGAAAGCAGAGAGAGTTTATTCACATGGTCAGTGGTATTTAAAGGACTTTAGGGCATTTTGGTCACAACCAATAGAAATCAAGGACTGACAACCAATGGGGAAAGGGTTCACAAAGGACCAATAAGGGGGGATTTCACATAGTCTGGCCAAGGCAAATTCCTGCATACTAATTAGGAAGATAAGTGGTTTCTCAAGAGGTCTTGGGAAGAAGAAAGGTGATTCAAGGAAAAAAAAAAAGGCAAAGGATCCATTTTACAATACAGTAAAAGCCTCAGTTTTTAAGGCACTGGGGCTGGTTTCTTCATTTTCTTCACAGGCCCACTGCTACAGTTCACCATGTAATAAGCAAGCATGAAGTAAACTCCTTCCCTTGTTGCCCTATCTCAGTTTATTTCTTTCTGTCACTACGTGGCACATCCAGACAAATGTTCTGGCAGAGGAAGTCTCCCTGCTAAAATGTAACTCCTGGAGTTCCATTGCTGTAGCATGGCAGTTCAGACATGGTCATCAACGTTGCAGGAGATCACAAAACAAGCTATCTTCACTAAATTACACAAGGTCAAATGCACCAAGGTAAAATTAAGCAAGTTAATGACTGAAAACGAAGATAGGAACTTCCTCAGGCCCTGGTAGTGGCAAAGAAGACCGGTGGTGGGCCAGTCAGTGAAAGTGGCTTGAAGCACAACTAAAAGAAGTGAAATCCACAATCCAGCACCTCAGGAGAGAACCTTCCCATTAGGTCTCTCTGTTCCACTGAGCTGCAGTCCCCTCTGCCTGCAGCTGCAGGAGGACAAAGCAGGGACATGCTGGTCCACAGGGCTGAGGTCACTGCAGGCAGGGAAAGGCCAGCCCACACACACAGCCAAGGAAGCTGACAAGCCTGTATCCCCTTAAATACAAGCAGTTCTTGTTATATAGGCTGCTGTCATTAAGCTGCACTAAGGTATGGTCACTTCTTGAAGGCCATTTTTACACAAGGAAATCTCCTGCTGATCAGTTAGTACAGCTTGCCATTTGCTTGGCATCTTGTTGCAGAAACAATACAGAACAGGTCAGCATGGACATGCTCCAGGTGACTTCAGTCTTTGTTGCCAGCGGAGGCATGATGGCTACCACGTCCCTCAGCAATGCATGTTCTGGCTGTACATACATTTAAAGCATTGCTAAATTGCCCAAAAAGCAAATACAAAATAATCCTTTTACTAATCCAGCAAAAAAACAACACATCCACTACCATTTCCTCCCTGGTCTTTTAGAGGTCTATCTATTTCTTCCTTTCATATTATATGCCACCCATTGTGGTAATTTCCTTGCTCTAACCTCATCATCATATTCCTCTCTCCTCTCACATCACTACAACCCACTTCTTCACAGGTGGCCCACTGCTGTACCCGGAGAGGTTTCACAGACCACAAGACAGCCAGAATCTGATCCACACCTTCTATATATAGAGTTACTGCCCACAAATTCTTTTTTTTTTCCATTTGCACATTTGCAAGGGTGCAAAGTCAAGAGAGCAAAGTCAAGCACCTAGAGCTTTTTCAAGCATAAACCAGGGAAGCACAAAAGTGCAGATATTACCTTGTTCCCAAAAGGCTAAAGAGTGTTCCTCAAGCAAATGGGAATTAAAAAAAAAATAAAAAATAAACCAAACTGGGAAAAAAACAGATATTCCTCTGAGTGACAACACAAACATGGGTCAAGCAGAGCTGTTTTCATGACAGTTGACTCTTATCATGTCATCACAGCTTTCTGATCCAGATACAGCCACCACAGCAGTTGAAAAGGGGCACATCCTCCTTAGGCATCTTTGGTGCATCCATTTATCCCCCCCAACCCCCATTTCCAAGAAGAGAGCACAAAAAAACCTACAGGACTCATCTCCAATGCCTACCTTACATCAAGACAGAGTCATTAATTTCCATCTCTGCCCAAGCACCTGCTGAATCCTCTGACATGGATTTATTTTAACTAATTATGAGTCCAATAATTAAAATTTCCTAGGACTTTGCACTAAAAGGATTTGCTGGCTTTGCTTCTCTAATCTTTTCACTGCTCAGACCGACTCCATTCTGCCTCAAACAGGCAACTCAGACCGTAGGGATACCTGAGCCAACACATGAGCTGAGCCCAGCCCAGCCCATCTTGTCAGGTACTGAAAGCAAACCTGGACCCAAGTTTTGCCACTATCCAAAAACAAACCACCTCTAAATGTTTCTCTGTAATGATTCTTCACACACACACACCTTTTCTACTTACAGAACAAAGAGCAGCTCCCCAGGGATCCCCCAACTTTCCCAACCCACAGGGGTGTGAGAATAGCTTTAAAACAAAGAGCTACTCTCATCACAACTGTTGTCCCAACACTAACCCAAGAGAGCTCACTGCTCAGCATTTAAAGTATTTTGCAAGACCAGCTCTGTAATTGCACAGCTGTTGGCAATTACCATTTCTCCCTGACCTTCTTGATCCTTAAGACAGGTCTTTTTGCAGGACAACCATCTCTTCCCATTCTTGGAAGGTCTCCCTGTGTTCCTAATATCCATTTTAAAAGAATCTACCCTTATTTCCAGAGCTGTCAGGACAGTTGCTTCCTTTGCTTTAGAAAAGAAAGTCCCCAACACCTTCACATCTTTAACATAAAGAAATTCCCAACTTAATTTAAAATTAAATCTCGAGTTTCTTGATCCATTCTTCCCCATTTAATTCCCTCCAGCTGTGCATGATTTTCCCTTTTTAGAGTAAGAATAAGTGTCACAGACCGATGTTTCAGGTCACATGAAGTAAATCAGACTCATTTGCTCTCTCAAAGGCTTTTTTCTGCAACCGTCTCCTCTAAAATTCTAATTTTAGTCACAGAAACACAATTTTAAGTCATATCCCCCTCAGGTTCACTGACTGTGGAGTTAAACAGATCTTCTGTTGTCACACCCATGGCGTATGATTGCTAATGGTTTTCAGTCTTGATGACTAAGATAATTTCCTGTGATACAAATCTCTGGAGTATTTCTCTCTAACAGCATTCAATAATTCTTTATTCATACCCAAATTCAACTCCCCAGCCTATCCCAGCAGGGCCTCCTTTGACATCTTTTCCTGGGATAATTTTGATCAAAACTAATCTACGTTATCCACATTATCATATTTTCTTCTTAGTGTCTTTAAAATATGTTTCTACTCCTCTAGTACCTTTAAATTGCTATTCTACCATTTCTGTGCAGCACATTTCCAACATGATTGCTCCTGCCATGTAATAATCATGGCTGCTCTTCCACCTCAATGCAGCCAATGTCATATTCAGTTTCATGCTCTGCATATCACGTGGAATTCACTTGCGTGGTATGAATACATAGGCATGTCTCCTACTGATCACATACTTTCTAGCCTTATCAGAGTAAATAATTTGACTATTAACACTTGACTACTGCTGGCAGCAGTATTACTCCCTTTTTGCCCTTCTTTTGTCATAAGAATAGCTGTAAGGATTTCACTACTCTCCCAAATCATTTCTTAGTTTAAATCTCTTCTCATAAGCCTTGTTAAATGTGATACCAGGAAGCCATGTCTTCAGCATTATCCTCCCTCAGATGAGTCCCCTTTGCATGGCTTTTCCTTCTAACTGCACTCCTTGTACTGACTGTACTGATCTGCAATAACTTTTCTGTCTTTGACACTTCCTTTCAAAGACTGAAAGTATTTTAGCAAAGCTCACCTGAACATAGTCTTTCTTGAATATCACTTTCACAGTTATTTTTAAATCACTTCAGGCACTGACATTTGTCTTAACATGGAAAAATCAACTCCTGATCCTTCCTATGACCTTCAGGATCTTTATCAGCCTCAGTGCCCTTTCTCAGGTCCTTCCTCAGGGCTGCAGTCCATGATCCTCTCTCTCACTAGTACAGCCTAACCAGTTTTTCCTCAGCCAGGGTTGTTAACATTCCTGGACGTGCTGTTTTGGGTGAGGTCTTGTCCCCACTGTCCCTCATCCTGGGCACGTGCTGTTACAGCTTCGCCTTTGGGTCGGTTTGTTTGGGCACCTGTAGCCAGTCAAAAAGAGTAACATATATGTGACTGTGAAGTGTAAATCAACTGTTTGCCAGCTAACACACATAAAAGATAGCTGGGATCTTTCTGAGCTGTTAGGCTAAGCAGTGCTATTCTCATGACCATGACAAGGCACTCAGGGGCCAAGGAGAGACAGGCAGAAGGGGCAGCATCATCCCCTCACACCTCCCTGGGAGAGATCCCAGTGCTGTTGGGGTGCCCTCTGCCACCAGTTCTGTTGACACTGGTGGCCTTGGCAACCTCAACAAATGGCCTAATGTTCCCCAGCTGTCCAACTAGCCTGACCAGCTTGCTATTTTGTTTTTTCCTTTAGGATTTAATATTTATTTATGTTGCACTTTTTTTCCCTCTTGAAGCCTTGAGCTACTAGTTCTTTGACTTTCGCCTCTCTTTTGGAGTGAGTTGTTTTGCTCATCTTTGCCACTTCTATTTCCCTTGCTACTTGTCAGTTGTTTTCTTCAGTTCCACCACTGTAATACCTCCTGCTCTCAGCATTTCAATTCCAGGTGCTGTGATGAAGAAGGTCCATGAACTCTCTTTTCCACTGCATTGCTGCTTTCTCCATTATCATTTTACCACACTTTCCCTATCTTCATGAGTGGCCACAAGGCTTCTGCCCCACTACTTGTAGCTGGAGACACTCCATACGTGAAAAGTTTCCAGTATGGATGCTACACCTTGAGCCTCCAGCCTGTAATATCTCTGGAAGCCTCTTCATTTCCTCCATCGCTTGCTCTGCTGAACTTACTATCTTCTATTCTGGGGTCACCCTGTAAGAAAACAATAGTGACAGCAGCAGAAGTCCCAAATCACCATATTTGCCTCTTTGTTTTAATTTCAGGCCACTTGGTTCATTCAGGAGTCCCCTTTGTAAATTACTAAAAGTTGGGTTATAACCACCAGCATAAGTATTTTTTCACATAACTCAACACTGCAGTTTATTTTAGAGATTAAAAGCACACACACACAAAAGGTTAAAGAAGACTGAAGTCATTATGGAGAGCAGGTTTATCAGTGGTTATTAAGAGATGATTCAAATGAAACCTCCATGTCACAAAGTCCTAAATCCTTGATTGTAAGAAGCTGAATAAGGTGATCAAAAGGTAAGATGTGATTCTTACTTTTTTCTCGCTTCTCTGCTGCTGGTCCCTGTACAAAACAGAATGCAGCATTGGTGTTAGCCCTTCGTTGAGCTGTGATTTGGTCCAGATAACTTCCAGACGTCCTTTCCAACATAAATTATTCATAGATTTTATTTATATATTCTCTAACCAAATGTTGATGTTGGAGATTTTTTTCTTTAAAAAAAAGGTCCCATGGAAAGAGACTGAATCAAGAGGCCTGAGAACAGAAACTATCATATGTATTGCCAATACCTCAGTCTAGCAGAAGATACCTGGCAGGGAAATGCAGTAGATTCTTCTGTGTCCATTCATTCCTTGCCTCTGCAAAGACCCCTCACAAAGATGTCAATGACGAGAACAGGGTTCCACTAGGAATGTATGTTGGCAGAGAACAGCCCACAGAATCACAGGATACCATGTTGGAAGGGACCTTGAGGAACATTTGGTCCAACCTTTCTTGGCAAGAGCACGGTCCAGATGAGGTGGCCAGCACCCTGTCCAGATGGATCTTAGAAGTGTTCAACACTGGGGAGCCCACCACTTCCCTGGGGAGATTATCCCAATGGTTAGTTGTTCTCATTGTGAAAAATGTTCCACTTGTGTCTAATTGGAATCTTATCAGGAGTCCATAAGCCTTCTTAAACAAATCGGGGCAAAATTTGTAAATAATCACCTAATCTTTACCTTCAAAATAAAAATGTTCTTGTCTAGTATTGCTGTTCTGAATCATCCTGTAAAATATTATGGGAAGTTAAAACATCCTTGAACCATTGCCAGGATGTCACTTCTGTATTCCTAAAAGAAAGATGGGTTTCACAACGTCTGGACTAGCTGGTTTCACAGCCAGCTTCTTATTCAAATCATAAAATCATAGAATGGATTAGATTGGAAGGGGACCTTGAAGATCATCTACTCCCAATCCCCTTACTACAGCCAGGAGCGGGGCTAAAGGCAGCATAGGGGCATTCAGGTACTGGTTCAGAGCAAATTCAGAGAAATTCTACTGGGCTGAGCTCTGCATTGAAGGCACTAAAACTGCAAGGGGGAAAGAATTGCCTTCCCATCAGGTCGAGTCTGTATCTAAATGTTTGCTGAGCATGAACTCCAGATCTGGGACCGGTCACGACATTGCATCTAGAAAATGTATTCTAAGCATTTGGCTTTTTGCACTTCTTTTTTTCACACGGGACCTCTCTTTTTTTCTTTTCTTTTTATTTCGAGATATGCTAATTCTCAGTTTGCACTTAAGCACAATAGTTTTTTAAATGCAAGCTGTTGTGCAGTAACAGTAGAAATTTTGTGCCAGGTTTTTAAATATATATAATTCTATATATAACTACTGAATAAGTGAAATGGAATTCATGCATTTGCAAATAATTGTGCAGATTGATCTTAATCCTTCTTTGTGGTACTTCAGCATTTGTGAAGAAAACATGGGGCTTAGCCAATAACAATGCCTACATGCAACCATGGTTCCTATATTTTCTTGCAGAGAAATCCAGTTTTAGCTGGTCAGCAGAAGAATCAGTCTCTAATAATTTTTGCTAGACCAAAACTCAAGTAACAGGAGCACACTCAATATTTGGCCCTATTGTTTCCACACACATCCTTTGTGTAATCATTACGAGACAACTTCAATTCATGAGCACTGCAAACTGGCATTTTCCAGTGCCTTCTTGGAGCTGATGCTCACGTTATTTCTTGCATATAAAACAGATTTTTTAAAAAATCACACTGCAGGAAGAGCTTGTTTAACAAAAGCTAAGTTTATCTCATCAGCTGTGTAGCTCAGCAGGAGTGATTTGATGGAGCACAGCATGGGTTGGGGGGATTTTATTTTGGGCTAGCTCCAGTCTGATCCTGTGAACTGAATGCCCATTAGCAGCTGAAGAGCATCAGATGAAACCCTGGGGTGTGTATTCTGCTTCAGCTCCATAAGAAAAGTGTAGCATTTGGCACGTGTGCCGAGGCTGCCTGACAATACTCACCCTGCACAGTGAGCAGGGACCATCAGGGAGTTTCTTTTCAAAAGCACTTCCCTGACCCAGCTAACACGGTGTGAATGCCTCTGCCAATAGATACCTACAGGAAATAACAGCTACAGAGGAGGCCCAAGGAAAGAACATGGATGCTTTGGTGTGATCCAGCCTCACAGTACCAAAGTGGTTGTTACACACAGAGCTCAAGTCACTTTTTGCTCATTTGACAGGCCGTATTGGAAATGTGTTTTTCTAAGAATGTGCTATAGAGGGATGATGACAGCTGCAGCTGAGAGCTAAAGAATGTTTTGTGTTTAGAGAAACATTCCCTCCATGTTTTAGCATCTTCTTTAGTCTTTCTTGTTCTCTACTCTATGCCCTACCTGGAACTGCTTCCTACATCAAAATTAGCTCCAGTGAAGGCAAAAATATCATCAGTTCCAAATTCCTGCAGCTGGTCTTAGATGGGCAGCACTGACCACCAAGGATTACATTCTTTTCTGCTTTACACCGGACTGATACCAGGACAAGGGAGAGTCTTAAAATACTCACATGAAAGGAAAAAAAATTCCATTAGTCTAAGATGCACTTTACAGTCACAGTCAAGATGGGATTTCCATTTGTATATCAGCAATTCAGATTCTTTCTAAAAGAGAGAAATGATATGCAAACAATATTCTGATAGAAGACAAAGACTGGGACTTTGAGTGCAAAAAAGAAAGCTTTATTTCAGGTTATGGTTTCCACAGCAACTTTTCGTTTTATCCCTCATGTGTCTATCTATCTTACAAGGTCTTTCACAACATTTACATGAAATTAGATGTTCTGTTGATGGGAAAGTATTAAGAAATTAATTTTGCAAGGAAAAAAGCCACATAATTTGTTCTGTATATATTCACAGCTTCACACACAGAGCAATATGCATCTAGATGTTTGTGTGTATGTGTGCATTTTTATTTTTGCTATCTATAGCACCATGAAATTGGCAGCCACTGTTGTTTTTACAAGAATGACAATGATAAAGAATGTGATACTAAGTGCATCTGGTAGATATTCAGACCTGGGAGCAGGCAGAGCTCCTGAAAGTATCATATGTTTGCAGGCACTAACTTGCCTTATTAAGGAGGCAGCCCTAACAATACAATAACTGGTGGTGTTTGATTCTTATCTTCCTGATTTGAATATTTCAAGCAAGGTGAAGAAAAAGGCAAGGAGCCAGGCCAGAGCTTTTCAGTAATTGGCTCACTCATCTGTTTATTCCACACAACACTCCTCTCACACAAGAGATGAAGTGAGTACAAGACATTTATGTATTAAGCATGTTGTTCTGCATGTGGTCGCTTGTTTTCCACAGAAGAGGAGGTTGTATTCTTCAGAGATCATAAATCTAACACAAAAAAGGATTTCAGGGAGTTGGCCATGGTTTCTTTTTCAGTCGTACACATGGAAATCTAAAATATAAGCACAACTAGATACAACCATTATGCTATGAGAATATAAACTCTGTTGGGCTGTGTCAGAAGTGAGACAAAAATCAATCCAAAAAGCACTTACCATTGTTCGCTCAGCAGTACTTTTTGACAGCTGAGAGAACAGAATGAGTGGAGATGAAATTTTCAGAGCTCTGTACACAGCAATAAGAATAAAGTCAGAAGACCCAGAGATGTACCATCAGCATAAAATGCCTTAATAGTTTAGAATTTGATGTTTACAGCATCCTCTTTCCTATTATAACTCTGCTAGTGACTAAGCCTTGTGTCGTGCACTGACCTTGGCTGGCAGCCACCTGCCCAGCCAGACACTCTCTCACTCCCCCTCCTCAGCAGGACAGGGGGGAGAAAATATGATGGAAAAGCTCATGGGTCAAGATAACAACAGGGTGATCACTCACCATTTAGTGTAATGGGCAAAGCAGACTTGACTTAAGAAAATTATTTCATTTTTTACCTATTATTAACAGAGTAGGATAGTGAGAAATAAAAACAGAAACAACTTTGCCTCCACTCCCTCTTCTTCCCAGTCTTACCTCATACTCCCCACCCACAGCAGTGCAGGGGGATGGGAAATGAGGGTCAGTTCATAACACTTCATCTCTGCTGCTCCTTCTTCACCCTGTCCCCCTGCTACAGCGAATTCCTTCCCATGGATACAGTCCTTCACAAACTGCTCCACTGTGGGTCCTTCCCACAGGCTTCCCACAGTTCTTCTTTAACTGCTCCACTGTGGGTCTTTTCCATGGGGTGCTGTCCTTTAGGAACAGAGTGTTCCAGGATGGGTCACCTACAGGGTCACAGGTCGTGGGTTCCTCTCCAGGGTCACAGCTCCTGCCAAGAGCCTGCTCCAGCGTGTGTTCCTCCCTGGGCTGCAGATGGGTCTCTGTCCCACCGTGGGTTCGACCCTGGACTGCAGGGGCACAGCTGCCTCACCATGGTCTGCACCACGGGCTGCAGGGGAATCTCTACTCCAATGGCTGGAGCATCTCCTTCACTGATCTTGTGTCTGCAGGGTGTTCCTCTCACGTATTTCTCACTCCTCTTCCTCACAAGTGCTGCACAGTCTTTTTGCCCTCTCAAATATATTATCACAGAAGGACCACTAGTGTTGCTAATGGTATCAGCTTTGGACAGTGGTGGGTCAGTCTTGGAGCCAGCAGAAAATTGGTTTTGTGCAACACAAGGCAGCCCCTGCATCTTCTCACAGAAGCCACAACTGCAGTCCTCCCACTACCAAAATTTGCCTTGCAAGCCCAATATACCTTCTCATTCTTTTAAGCTTTGCTTCTTTATAAAAGTTTCAATAATAAGTAAAAGTTGTAAATACTTCTGAAGTCCAAGTATCTTCCTATCCTGACCTCTCTCAAAAATAATGAGAGGTGTTACACTCAGCCAAAGCAAGGATGAGGAGTGTCTGTGTGGTGACTTAAGACACTTGGAAAGAAAGGCTCAGTTACAAGTGAAAAAACCTGACTGTGATTGGAGAGTGCTGCACAGCCCTAAACCTGCAGACACTGATTGCCAATCCCATCCTGTAGTGCATCCCAAGGCACATGGATTAGTTTTGCTTGCAAGGCATTATAGTCCCTTACAATATCCTTCTCCCATATCCTAAGCATCAACACTAAGAGGCAATGGCCTCAAGTTGCAGCAGGAGAGTTTCATATTAGATATTCAGAAAAATTTCTTCACTGAGAGGGTGGTCACACACTGGAACAGGCTGCCCAGGGAAGTGGTAGAACCACCATCCCTGGATATGTTCATAAAACACAACACGGTTCAGTGGTGAACACGATAGCACTGGGTTAAGGGTTGGACTTGATCTCAGAAGTCTTTTTTAGCCTTAATAATTCTATGATTCTGTAAGACAGACATCACCCAACAACAAATAGAATGCTTCATATTTTGCATTTGGATTTGGTAGGTGAGCTTTGATTTGTGAACATGAGGCACAAAAGAGGATTATAGTAAAGAGTGATTAATTTTCTATTATGTATTGGCAAAACCAACAAAACAAGAGTGAAGGAGACATGGAGTAAATGTTTCTAAGGAGAAGTTCAGTGAAAAGCACTACAAAACTTCAAAACGTCAATTTGAAACCTATTGTTACACACGCATATGAAAAACACAAACCAATAAAGTAAGGCAATGGAATAAAGAATAAAATTGTATTTGATGCCAAAAAGAGAAGGAAAGAGAAATGGATAATAAAATATTTTATTGATAAAAATCAATAAACTGAGAAAACTAGTGCATGAGAGGTTTGGGGAGACAACTTATAAGAGAAAAGAAAAATAGGTATTGTTTGAAGAAGCACCATTAAGAGTATAAACACAAACTATTCCAGGCCAGAGAAGTGATAGGAAATGTAGTATAAGTCCTACTTGGCTAAATCATGAGCTCTTCACTTCCCCCAAGTTCATGACGGAGGCATACAGATTGTGGATACCAAGTCAAGCAGCTGAGGAAAGTCACCATTAACATCAAAGACTTCACAAAGTCAGAAAGGCCTAGTCACAAAGATATCACAGGTGTTACAGCTATTAGAGAAGAACCAAGGAAAGCATTATTTTCTCATCAAAGAAGAAAAGCTATGACAAATTGATGTCAAGAAGGCTAGACCTAAAATTACAGCTGTAATTTCCAACTTAGGAAACGGAGCTTTTCACTGAGCTGGGAAATACCCTCTGGACATTTGCTCCATTTCCAAAGTCAGTAGTAAAATTGTTTACCTTCTTCATTTCAATCCTGTTGTTGAAATTTGGGATTTTAAAAAATATTGTTCATATTCTGAAGTTAAATTCCAATTTCTGAGGCTCTAAACATAACTATCTGTCACCTGTTTTTTTCCATATTCAGTGAAGAGAAAGATAATACAGAACTGTTCAGTGGCATCACAACACTTGCTATTTCCAGAAGATAAATTGTTCATAGATTAATCAGAAAGCAGACATCATCATTATTACAAAGGGTGCCCTATGAACATTGTGAGTGAAAACCCACACAATGAAACAGGAGCATTTTCATCTATAATCACATCTGGCCCAAAAAAGCTCAAGTGACATTCCATCAACTGTGCATTTCACTAAATAGCCAATCTGAAACAGCAGTGTCATGCTGCCAGCCTTTTTTTTATTTTTTTTTGTGACAATGCGCAAATAGCTCACTCCAATTCCCATTACCTTTTAGTAATTCTCACAATGATTGTTCAACAAACAGTCAGCATTTTCCTAGACATTTTGACAAGGCCACAGAAAAATATGGGGAAGTTTGCAGTCTGAAATACTTGCCTTGCTTTATTTTGCTTTCAGTGCAAATAAAAACATTATAGGGTCACCAAAAGTGTTCTTGCAATTAAGGGGAGGGAAGCATGGTAAATGTACCCGTAAAAACATCCTCAAGCCACTTATTTTCCAGACCAAATTCCTATATGAGACCAACACACAATTTGATTTGTTCTTTGGGTCACATCAAGGTTCCCATCCTGTAAAAAAGCAGCATGACAGAAAATATTTAAAAGGTTTTCTTTTCAATCTCAAAATACTCAAGAGGTGAGCTGCAAAATTATATCCAGGTGGGAAACAGGCACTTTTCCAGCAGCCAGTGTGGGAGAACTCATCTGGGGCAGGAGCTGGCAGCCACCAGTGCCTGTGGGCACCTCTCAGGCAGTGCAGGGTGGGCTGCAGCACCCGCCCTGCTGCCCTGGCCCACCAGTCCTACTCCTGGGAAGAAGAGAAACAGCTGGCAGAAGCAGATGTAGCTGTAAACCCAGCTTAAGCCTCTCTGAACAAAGAAGGAGGTAAAGCCCCACTGAGCCACTGGGGCACTGCCAGGTCTTTCCCTCCCTCTCCTCACCCTCCTGAAGTGTTGTGGCACCACTTTTAGCCCTGTGGTGTGCAGCTTATCAGACCAAAAAGCAGGACATCACTGCTCTGGCAATGGCAGGCAGAGAAGATTCCTCCAAAGCCCATGCCAAGAGCTCACCCTGTAACAAAAGCATGACCTTCACCAGTCATGGCCAACAGCAAAGGTACCCACTGATGGAGAGTGAGAATGGAAAAAGTAATTAGTCACACTATTAAGTATTAATCTGCAATAACCCAACATCATGCTTGCTCTCCTAGTCTTACTGTTTTCTCTGTCCGCCCCTTTTGCCAGTCTCTCCCATTTTCCCCTCTCTTTTTTTGTACAAAATCATTCAACTTTCAGATCTCTATGTCTTGTTCCAAGCACCATGGCTTCCTTTCCAAGTATATACATGGGGCCCTGCTCAACTAATCCTATCTTCCTCCTTCCAAAGACACAGCAGGGCTCACAGGCTCTCTAGAATTGTTATCACCTGTTGTCAGCTTGGATGTAACCACATGCTGTGGTCAGCAGCTCCAGTGAATTGCAGACAGCTGTAAAAGAAGACAAGTCTGTGTCTGGACTCACCTGCCACTTGTGCTGGCATTATAACACATACAAAATGGGAGCAGAGAATTAAGAGAGCTTGTTTGATTACGATGCTCTGCCTAGGAGCATTATTTGTGTCCCAGCCTTCCTTACAACAACCCCCACTAGCCATGTTATTCTCTTTGGCCTAATAAGTTTTATTAATCACACACAACAAGCTTGAAAAGCATGAGGGCAAATTTTATTGCAGAAATAAGATACAACAATTACGCAGCTGAGACCTTTTAATGCATTCAGTGTGTGGGTTCACCTGAGCTTTGGGTTGACAATTTGAGCCTTTTGTCGGCAGTAAACTGGTTATACTGAAAGTCTGACTACTATGCTGTAAGCTAATTTTCTAAGAAGTTACAGGGGCACTGGGTCTTGGGCCATCCCAGAAATAATAAATAGGCAAACTATAGTCCACGTGGCTGTTAAGAACTGTCAAACCACCAGCAGAGCCTATTCCACAAAGTACCTGCAGTGTGAACGGACCTATCTCATTGCCAGACCACCTCATTTCAGCACAAAGTCTACTCAGAATTTCTAGCTCAATGGAAATGCTGCCACATTGCAGCTGACTGGACCAATTCCACCAAATCCAAATTAAAGGGGAAAATAAAGTCATGAGCATGGAAACCATTCTTTTAGCCAGGGGCATTTATCACAGTGACATTTCTCCAGAGAACTTTCCACACACACACCATCATCTCCCTGTCTATTTTTCCTGTCTCTTTTAGATCTCACTCTTCAACATTTCACTTGGTGCAAGGGAATTATGAAAAGATCTTACATTAACCCTAATAATCACAACACACATGCACCATGATTGCCAAAAGCAGACTGCTGCCCAGCCTAAAATTCTGCCTAATTCTCTTCATTTTAACAGCTCTGTCATCCCTCGGTCTGGTTGCAATGGTCCAACTTCTGCATGAGACAGACCCAAATTGCTGTAATTGTCTGCAAGAATAATCCTTGCTGACTTGCCACATTGAGCAGAACCAGCCTAGGAAGCCAGGTTTAGACTCAACTGGGCAATGCCCTAATCAATGAGAGATCTTCCCCCTATTCAGAAGCTTCCAGTCACAACTGACCCCTTGACAGCACCTTGACTGTGAAAGATCCCAACTGACAGAGAAGAAAAAAGAGGATGCTGGATCATGCCCATGATACACGGTCAGCTGTGGGCCAGCAGAACTGGGAAAGCACTTCCTTGGACTAAGACACTGCTGTGGATTTTACTAGAGCTACAAAACACTTTTGCCTAGAAAAACTCATTTTCACTAATTCCAAGCCATCTGTCACTTATTTCTCCCAGAGGTTTTATGCATGAAGAGGTGCTCCTCTTTCCCCACAGAAGACATGGTGGAGAAGCACAACACTCTGAGAGAGACCCATCACTGACATTTAACACCCCAAAAAAGGTTTCCCTTGGTGTCCAGGCATGGTAACCAGCCTGCCTTCTGCAGGCCCTTTGTCCTCAGGGCAGAGAGTCATTTCTTCATGCCTTTCTGACCACAGTGAAAGGCTGGAGTGATGCCAGTAGGTGCCCACCCATGGCTATTTAGAAGTGATATAGTGAAGTGCAATTAAAAGTCACTGGGAGATCCTCATGCCTGAGGACAGTGATGGAGCAGAGATGACCTCCTGCAGTGACAAGCAGGCAAAGGCTGTTCAAAACACATATTTGAGTATAGTTACTGCTGCTTTAGTGTTTGGGAGGCTTGACAAATCTGACCAATGAAAACTGAAATAAACGACCTCTCTGTGTGATTATTTTCAGCTTAGGGGACATGAGGATGAGAGGGAATAGATGGTGTGGTTAGGACTGGGTTTTTTCTTTGCTTTAAGCAAGCACACCACCTGCTTTTGGCACAGTTTGACACTTCTGTTCTCAGTGAAGCCATGCTGTGGTCTCAGCTTCTAAGAAACTGGTCAACAAATGCTTACCAAAATAGCCATAGAAATCCTTTAGGTAAGTATTTACGTATTTGCACATTTACTTTTAAAAAAATCTTCAAAAATTGTCCACTGTTATTTCTCATTTCTGAATCCAATAGAATTTAAAATTGGGGTTTTCTTTCCATCAATTATCAATGTAAACAGAAAGTTTAATTGCAAAAGAAATACATTAAAAACTAATCCGAGATGACAAATACCAGACTGGCATCTGCCACATTCAACCATCTACCCAGAAATAAACTAAAACAGAACAAAAAAACTCCAACAATTCATAAACTCTGATTTCTGTGATTCTTCTGGATCTGTTTCTTTGACCTTCTATATTTTAGGGTCCCCCGTGTCACTTTCTGATTTCCAACACACAACATCAAAGAGAATCCAGTTGCTAAAATGGAGGAAAAAAGTGCTATATTTTCCCCAGCAGTCTGTTACTCTGGCACAGAATTACAGCCATTATTGTTTCGAGGAAAGGCAGCACGTACCTCAGAGTCCATTTTCAAACAAAACTCAGGTAGGTATTTTCCCAAGTCAGTCTTTAAAAGTTTCAACAGTTTCAAGAGCTGTTCTGATATATAGAAAAAGAGGAAAACAACATGCTAAAATGGGTTCAGACAGGTATCAGACTGTTTGTGACTACAATGTTATGTAGTCATGAGATAGATGTTGGATTGTAATTCTCATAGATACTCTCTGGTAAGACAGGAGGCTTCACTGCTTTTCTTTTCTCATGGAAGGGTGTGGATGTGGAGTTCCTCGTCTGCAAAAGAAAAAAACCCCATGTACCACTTATATTACATTGTGGGATTTTGTGGCACCATCATTCCTATGCAGTCAAACGAAAAACATGAGCAGAAGAAACAAGCAGCAGGTAACATTACTTTTGCAAAAGAACTGTGAAGTTATTTCTCTGAGCTCTCTGAGCAGAAGTGTAGGGAACAAACTGGCAGAAAGATGCATGAACAACCTTCACAAAGCCTAAACAGGACAGCCTTTGAAATTTTTTTCTTAATGTGATCAAAAACCAGTTTCAAAATATTGATATCTTCACCAAAATAGATGATAAGGAACAATGCCAGCTTCTCTGGGGGGAGAAATAAAAAAACAAACATGCAGACCACAAGCAGTCCAATTTAGGCAAATTACTGTAAGCCTTTGACTTTGATCTCTGCAGCTCCCACTCCCATCAGTCAGATTGTCCTGAATGCCACAGAAGAGCATATCAGGAAATTAATTCTAACTTCAGAGCACTCTGAATCGTTTGCAACAAACAAGGCACATGACCATTAATTAAACCATGAGCAGAAAACAAAATATGAAATGATTGCTCTTTCAGTGTGCATTAAATGAGGCAGAAGCCCTGAGGAAAGAGCAGCATATTCTGTTAAATACATCTCACACTATGCTGGAATTAGAGAGGAAACAAAATTTGCACTGGTGAATTTATCACTGCTGTTTCCCAGCTCTTAGGTGTTTGAACTGCAACTTAAAAAAAAAGTTTCATAACTGTATTTGTCTCTAATACAACAAAACAAAGCGGACCCTTTTCCTTCTGTGTAAAACGCATGCCTGGTTTCATCTAATCTTTAATCAGGCAGATTTCTGCCATCAAGAGTACACATTTTTAAGGAAAATATCATAGTTAAGATTATTCTGTGAAGCAGAATTATGAAAACATTAAGTTTTGGGACAGTTGACATTCAGCATTATAAATGTAATCTATAGGCAAGGAATGCACTACACGTAGTGCTCAAACAATCACTCAGATACTCTGATTACACGTGAAGACAGGGCCATCCAAACAATAGACACCCCCCAGATGCACTGCTCCTCATTGTCCCTTTCCAAGTGTACACACAGATAAATGCAAGTTTTATCAGAGTAGACAGGTTGCAATTAATTTACAGGTTTCAGTGAAGAATAACCCAAAAACAGCAAAGCACACACATACATGAGAAGCCCACTTACTGCAGATGGTCCTGCTGGCCCATGCACCGACTGACGTAACCGGAGAGCTGAAAGTAGGATGTCAGGAATAAAAAATGGTTGGATGGTGCAAGGTCCACAGCTGTTTTATCTGGGGTTCTCCTCTAGCTGCCCTCAAACTTCCTTCAAAATACAGTCACACTCATAGCATAAGCTTTTATTTTTTATGTTCTCCTCTTGAACACACTATTGCTCTATTTTTTCCTTCACTGAAACTTTTAGTCACTCTGGGTGTCCTGGTTTCTACTGGGACAGAGTTCATTTTCTTCATAGCTGGTACAGTTCCATGTTTTGCATTTGGTGTGAGAAATAAGTTGATAACATACTGGTATTTTTAGTCATTCTAAGTAGTGCTTACCCAAAGTCAAAGACTTTGCAGTTTCCCATACATTGCCAGTGCAGAGGGAGCAAAGAAGCGGGGAGGGAGCATGGCCAGGACAGCTGACCCGACCTGGCCAAAGGGATATTCCACACCACAGAAAGTCATGCTCAGTACATAAACTGGGAAGAGTTGGTCAGGAGTCACCCATCACTGCTCAGGGATGGACTGGGCATCCAGCAGGGGATGGTGAGACAATATTGTACATCTCTTGTTTCTCTCACATTTTTCATTCCTTCTCTTTCTCTCCTTTTCACCACAGTTTTTATTATCATTAATATTATCATTAGTATTATTAGTAGTACTATTATATTTTATTTTGTTTCAGCTACTAAACCGTTCTTATCTCAGTTCACAGGGTTTACTTCTCCTCTGATTCTCCTCTCCTACATGGAGGGGTGGGGAGGAGTGAGTAAGGGACTGCACATAACTTAGCTGCTGTTAAACCACCACACTGGGAGACATGACTGATTTGACTCAGGTGCACTTTTCCATTGCCCTGCAGAGATACACTAGGCCAAGGAACCCACCTGAGCATGTTTTCTCCTCCCCTCACCTGCTCCAAAGACACACATCACTCTGTGGCAGAGACAGGCTCCCATCAGGGTGCTGCAAGCTCAAGGGAAAACTTAGGATTGCTGACGGCTACAGGGCTTGTTTGCGTCTAGTCATTAGACTAGTTTGTGTAGTGCCATTCTTAGGTATAGAATTTTATGTCAGGAAATGCAGAACAATCAAAATAATTCTAAAAACTCAACAACTCCTACCCTGCTCTCAGGAAGAACCCTTTTCACTCTGGATTACTCTGATACATGTGTAATGTTTTAACATCATAATACCCACAGCTCTTACAAAACTCCTGACTTGTTTTAAAGTTCCAGCCCTTATTTTATTAGAACTTTTCCAAAAGGACAACGCTTCATATGGACATTTTCCTTAATGCTTGCCTCCCACCCCACTCTCAGTGATAAAGCACATGTTCTGCACATAAGTCAGCAATGCAATTGTAATACATTTCAGGTTTATCAAAGGACTTACCTCTGCACATGAAAATCAAGCATAAAGTCACACCACTGACAGCAGCAAAACCTGCAGATCCTCCTATCAGGACAGAGGAAAGGCTGGGGGAAGCATCTGAGAGAAGAGAAAAGAGAGCAAGTTACAGAGCTAGACATCAGTATCCACTGACTACGCAATGTTACTACCCATCTTAACCAGAGCAAAAAGATAATCCTTTGCTCCCACAGATCAAATGAGCAGAGAGAAACAGATGAGATGTCTGGGTGCCAACCAGCCGTAGGAAGCTGCCTCACACACCCAGTCATTTGTGCGTACAAATTCATTTTCATTTTCGACTCATCTGCCTTCAAGGTCTCCTTTTCTTCACATATTATTAGCCCTGCAGCAGAACTGACAGGCCATCCCCACAAAATGCTGTTCTTAATGACCTGTGTATGCTGGCTTATGTCCTTCATGCCTCTACTGAGATGTTTTGGTGATATGAGCACTTATTTAGCTGCTCTTTCAGATCTCACTGCAACAGAAACTTATAATAACTTCAGCACGGCCAGCTGAGAAGCTGAATTTTACCCTTTACTACCTTTGGCCCTTGGAAAGAACGTTTGAAAGTCACAGACAGACATTCTGCAAGGAAATTTTCTCCAGACCATCACCACTGTGGGAAGCTGGACAAAATTCAACTTCAGGGGCTCAAAGTTTCACACCAAAAAAAATAGTGAGCTGTATCACAATGGCTGCTGAAAGGAACTTTTCTGTAATCTGTGATTAAAAGTGGTGCTGACTGGGTGTGTGACAAGGTTTTGCTGGTGGAAAAGATGCTGGCAAATGTCCCCATGTCCACCAGAGCTAATGACAGTCAGCTCCAAGCAGATCTGCCACTGGCCAAAGCTGAGCCAGTCAGAAATGCTAGTAGCACCTCTGTGATAACATATTTAAGAAGGCAAAAAACTGCAGTGCAACAGCAGCTGAAAGAGTGGAGTGAGAACATGTGAGAGGATCAATTCTACAGACACCAAGGTGAGCAAAGCAGGAGAAGGAGGAGGTGATTCCCCTGCAGCCCATGATACAGACCATGGTGGAGCAGAGATCCACCTGCAGACCATGCCAGAGCAGGTGGATGTGCCCTGAAGGAAGCTGTGACCCACCAGAGAGCCCACAGACTGCAGCAGGCTCCTGGCAGGTCCTCTGACCCCATGGAGAGGAGCCCACACCGGAGCAGGATTTCTGGCATGAACCCTGCACGGGCTCATGCTGGAGCAGTGTGTTCCTGAAGGACTGCTTTTAGAAGATGCTTTTAGATTTGTTCTTTTTTCCAGGTATCCTACTCTGATCTGATCATCAATAAATTAAATTAAGTTCCTTCAGGTCTGCTTTGTCTGTGACAGTAACTGGTGAGTGATCTCTCCCTGTCCTTATCTTGATCCCATGACTGTGTCATAGTCATTTTTCCCTGTCTTTTTGAGGAGGGGGAGGAATAGAGCAGCTTGGTGGACACCTGGTGGCCAGCCAGGGTCTACCTACTAAAAGCATAATGAGGAATTCTTGTGAAGCAGAACAGGGATAGAAAGGAACACGCTCTGAAAGCTTCTCCTTACAGAGAAGAATGTTACACAAAACATTTGGTTCCAACTAACTCATGATTATTAGTTTCTCTACCAACATGCACTAGGATTTGGGGTTATAACTGCACTAAGGAAACCACAGAGTCCTGGTGTTCAGTGGGAACAGCTGCACAGAACAGCACAGAGAAGCTCAAGAGCAGGACGAAGGGCATTTATAATGTTATTTACTTGTCAGATCTATGGACAGAGTCTGGTTTGTGGCTGGGTGGGTGACCAGGCAGGTGGCAGTGGGAAATGTGCTGCTGCCCCAGCCTGTGTAGCTCACTCTGGTCACTGTTCCATTGGGGTGATGGAATTCTTCCTCGGTGCTGTGGTTGTTTGCAGGGATCCAGGAGATGTCAGCAGCTGGCTTTCCCGCTGACGCTTGACAGACAACACCCCTGCTATTGTCATAGGTCAGAGTCACTGCAGGAGGGACTACAGAAGAAATTAAAAAAAAAAAGCCACAATCATTATTTCTAGCTTAATATAAAATCACCAACTGAAACTGAAAAACAGGTGGTATTTTTTAGTTCACATGACCAATCTGTGAGATTTTAAAATAATTTGAAATATTAGCACCAGCTATCTTTAGGGGGGAAAAAACACATTAAAAAGTTGGGATACCTCAAAAACTAGCTAGTTGCATCTAAAATACTGCTTCCTCCTGCTTTCCAAAGGTGATTACAGACTAACAGGAGATGAGGTGACACAAAAGGGTGGATTAAATCAAGATTTATAAGCACAGCAGTGCCCATTCTGAAGAAAATGCAGCTTGTTGAAGCTCCAGGTAAAACATTTAGGAAATGAGATATGTAGCGTCAAAAATTTCATAGCAGGGAAAGAAAAGAGGAATTGGACAAAACTGTTCTGGTAGAAGTCCAACAACTCATATCCTGCATTTGGCAAAACAGGGAAAGACTCACACAACACCTAAGCCTTTATCAGAAAGGTAAGATTCTTCAGGGAAGAACAAAATAAAAACATATCCAAAGCAAAACTCAAATAATAAAAAAAAACAACAAAACAAAAAAAAGATCAAGTCACTAAAATTAATAGTAGCAATTCTAGAGTTCCAAAATTCATTTCCCATGATTTTTAGTTATATTCAGAAGATAACTAATATGTCCAGAACACAAAATCTCCTCGAGTGTTGGGGCTTTTTTTTTTACATTTATGGAAACCTAGAGACAGTTTACCTGGTTATCTGAAAAAGAGGTTTTGATGTACTCATTACATTTCCTAATATTAATTTGTTCCTGCCTATGTTGAAAATAGACTAACTTAATTTTTATTTTAATGATGCAGTCTTACCTATCACAGTCAGAGAAGAGGAAAAATAGAAATTCCCCTCACTGTTGATAATTTCACAGGTGTAATTTCCCTCATCACCAAGGTTCACAGGGTAGATACGAAGGGCAGGGTCACTGTCAGGTGAATGTTTCCACAAGATCCTCTCACTGCAGTTTATCTTGCTTGTCTTATTGTGATCCCCTCTATAGGCCAACAAGCAGCAACTGCTGCATTTCTTCTTCCATGTCACCATCAGCAAAGACACCTTGAAGATGTAAGGGCAGCTCAGCACAGCCTCACAACCAGCCTCCACACTCACCATGCTGTCAGCTACATAAGAAGAAAAAAAAGACACAAAAAGGATGCTACAAAATCGTCAAAGCACAGGAAACTGTTGGCTCCATCACAGTCGAAAATTTCTACTTCCTTACTGCACTGGCAGCCTTGAGGACAAAGGGCTCTGTGCAGGCACATATCAGTATTCAGTTTCCAGGCCCAGCTTCCTCAAGTCTGGAAATGCAGTGGAGGTGGTACCTTTCTGCCATGGACATTGCAGGTATGTGATGTACGCTAATGAGCTGCAAGTCCTCCATCCTTTTTTAGGCAACAAATTTCTAGAATTTAATATAGGCTTTGGAAAAATGGATGAGGAGGATAAAATTCACTCTTAAGGGAAAGGAAACTACTTTTTTTAAAAAATTACTGTAAAAATTAGGTGACTTGCTTAAAGTGCAAGTAAGACTGGGGATAGCTGTGGAACAATATACCTGTGACACAGTTAAAACCCAAAATCACTTGGTGCAGTAGTACAGTAAGGGGTGTATATATACATTCCCTTTTCTACCAGAAGTTACAGCTCTCCTGCTATTATCCCAGCTGAACAGAAGATGTGTCTTCAGAAGATCTGTGTTGGATGTATCACCCTGTGCCACTCTGCAGGGCACATGATTATTTTGCCAGCTGAGGTGACATCGCTCTTTGCATTCACATAAAACAATAGGCAAAATTTGCACTTACCTTCAACCAGATTGATTGGCAAGAAAAGGAGTACAGTCAGAATTGCCCGTTTCTGAGCCATTTTTAGCAGAAGGAGCCAGCACTGCAGAAAGTGAAGGCAAAGAAAATTCTCTAACCACAAACTTGTGCAAATCTCTTCACAGAGTACATGTAGTTTCCTTTGAAAGCAGAAGTTCTAAATAAGATGCCATGTCAAATATCCTTCTTATACTGCAGAAAGTAAGGCAGAAAGGGGTGTTAAAATTAAATTTAAAAATAAAAAAAAGCCACCCACTAGTGTTGATGAACAATTTTTTATAATCCAGTATCTCTAGACTGTATCAACTGTTTGGGAAAGAAATTATTCCTAACTCTTTGAATGTCTTGAAAGGTAACTCCACTTCTGTAGTAGAACAAAAAGAGCAACTCTCCTATTGCAAGAGACCAAAATCACGTGAGTTTGTTTCCTGCTTTCATAGACACAGTGAACTAAATAGGCATCTACTAACTCATGCTGGTCTATAATATATCTTTCACCAAACCATATCTGACAAATTTCTAGTTCCTTTTTGGCAAAAGAGCACTAGTTCTTTGGTAAGACTGAGACAGTGATGTCATCCCAACACTTTATTTTCTTGTCCACACAAAAAAAGCAGAACACTGTGCTACCCAAAACCTTTTCAAACAAAATATATGTGGTTCTCAGAGGAGAATTTTGAGGCAAACTCATTCAGCTGTTTGTTGAATGTGGATTTGGCCAAGAACATCACTGATATTTTCCTGTGGTCAGATATTATATGTAAATGACCCAAATTTGGCATGGCAGAGCTGCACTATGCTTTACTGAACAACATACATACATATTCCCATAGTCCAATTCCCAACCTCTTCTGCTCAGGTCTCAAGGACGAGCCCCCTGCTCAGTAAATCTTCATGCTGGTTCTGTCACAGCAGAAAGGCACAACCAGAGCACTGACAGGGGATAAAGTCCGGGCCTGGGAGAGACTGCAGGTCCCCACAGCACTGCAGCACAAAGCCTGGCTGCAGTTTTCTGATGTTACTGTCAGAAACCTATGGCTGCACTTTTGTCTTGGGGCTCCTGCAGCCTGCCCACAAAGCTGTCTCATTTTCCATCACTTGCCTCTGTATTCCCTCTAATTGTCTTCTTGGTAGACTTCTTGTCATTCTCTCCTTTATGCTGCCATTTCTACCTCTTTAATATTTTACTTTCTGAATCAGTCACCCATAGCTAGAAATGATTGGGAAATTGCGTTTCCATCCCAAGGGAAATACCGATACGTTGTTTTCATCCCCAAGTGAAAAACCCAATGTGCACCAGACAAGCAAGCATCTTTGTGCAATTGTTGATTCAGAACTGTCACATGTGTCACAACAGGACTTTCTTTCTGGGTTATTTACATCACACGCTGTTTACACCCATGTTCAGACACAGGGATGCTTCTCAGCATGTGCTGAGAGGAGAAAGAAAGGCAGCCAAGGTTGTCTGTGCACCAGAGACCTAAATCCTCATCTGGTATCAACCACCATGAAAGTAACTGGCTTCAACTATGGATCATTAACAATTTCATCTTAAACATGAAACATATCAAATAAGGATGCCTGATGTACTGAAGGAAAACCACAACACTGTCACACTTGTGACACAGGAAGAACAAACACTGTCACAGTCAGAAGCCAAATGCAAGCGAAGATAGCATTTTCTTAAACACAGTTTGTTATTTATGCACATTCAGACATGGAATCATAGAATCCCAGAATGGTCTGGGTTGGAAGGTACCCTAAAGATCATCCAAACCCCTTGCCATGGGAAGGGACACATTCCACTAGACCAGGTTCCTCAGAGCTCCATCCAACCTGGCCTTGAACACTTTGAGGGATGGAGTATCCACAACACCTCTGGGCAACCTGTGCCAGCAACTCACCATCCTCAATAGAATTGTTGGATGAAAAGCTTTCATCACAATCTGGAAAACATTGCCAATATCACCACATTGATTCATAATATTCTGGCACTAGTGTACAATAGACAATTGTATGTAACTTTTACATCCAAAATATCCCAGATTTACTTTTCATTCACATAAAATCCTTCCCACTAAGGAAATATTTTATTTTGCTTTATTTTATTCAATTCTGT
>WBMV01002155.1:790164-840559 GCA_013396655.1 Campylorhamphus procurvoides | reverse complement strand
GGGAGGGGGGGTTGCCTTTTTTTTTTATCTTGGATACATTATGCCTGCAAAAGTTGCTTTAAATCAAAAAAGTTTGAAACTTTGAAAGTTAATTTTCTTAACAAAAAAAAAATATATTTTGCCCCAGAATTATGTATTGAATTTGACCCAATTTGCAAATAATTTCTCAGTTTCTTTCAAATGAAAGTCAAAAAAACCCCCAAATGCTCCACAATGCTTATCAGCAAATTCAGCATTCACCAATTTTGATAGATCTATAAATATTCATAGCAGTATATTGTCATATTGGAACTTGTCCCAGAGAACTGTCTTTTTTTTAAATGCATACAAGTCTCATATATATGAGGTTTATTTGCTCCAAAGAACAGGCATTAATGATTAAAAATGGGACCTTACAGAAAGAACAGAGTATACTACTCTGTTTAAATATTCATGTGTGAAATGCAGAATTTAGTCTGCAATTTTTAAGGTTCACAATCCTTGAATACTTGTGCCTGTAAGCGAGAAGAAAGTCTCAAAGTAAAACCCAGAAAAGCAAAACGAAGCAAAGCTGAATCAAATTCATTTAAAAGTAGAAAATTAATATTGTGTTGTTTCCTTTGATGGAATTAAAATGCCTCAATAACTGCATTAAAATAAATTAAAATTTTTACTCAGCCTTGATGGTGGTGGTTGGCACAAGACCATGCAATATGTGCATCACTCTTCCATTAACCTCAGCTCTCCAGCTGAAGAACAGCACCACTCACACCCGGATTCATCCTAAAGAGTGCTGAGGATGGAGGAAAGTTACCCAGATGTCAGCAAGGAGGGAGCCCTGGGAGCATGGGAGATGAAGAGCAGCAGTGCCAGTGTGCTCTGGGCTTCCAACACTCGCTATTCTGGGGATGAGCAAGGAGACACCAGCACACACAGCCAGTCCAGTGTGGGCGCTGGTCCAGTGTGGATGCCAGTCCAGTGTGGATTCCAGTTCAGGGTGGATGACAGTCCCAGTGACTGCTTAGAAGGCAGCTCCTGTACACCAGGGAATTGCAGAGATGTACCTGGAGCTTCCCTCCTACTCTGTCCTCATGAGGGACGTGGATATAACTGTGAAGAAGTGAGAACTATCTCAGTTTAGGGCCTTCCATCCCAGGTAGTCCCTGTTGTCAGCTGGGCAGTTCATTAATTTCTTTTCAGTGTTGCTTCTGAGATCTGAACATGCAGCTGATTTGTCTCACAGACAGACACAGCCTCCACCCCCTCCAAAAGTGATGAGTGAAAACAAACCCTTTGGTTGTACCCTCCTCTGAAGAGGATGTGACACCGTTAAATTGAGGGAAGCAAGCTGCTTTCTGACATGAAGAACAAATCACAACCTCAGCTGCCTGATCTTACATCTTACACATCAAACAAGAGCTACAAGCCTTGAGCTATGCAAAGCAATAACTTAAAATCAGACAATTAAAGCAAATATATGTTAACACAATTTGAAAGAGAAAAAGTCATGTATCAATCAGTGCACCAGTCATCACCACAACTTTCTTATGAATAACTAGTATGTCACATAGCCATGGCTATTATTAACTCAGCAAAATATAGTTCCGTTTTGCAGTGGAAGCACATTTTAAACAGCAGGAAAGACCCAGCCTCAGAAGTCTGTGCTCTGTAAGACCTGAGTCTTTGGGCAAGGAAGGGCTGGAAGGGATGGCAAGAAGGGGAAGCAGTTACACACATCTGTGTCAGCTCTCCTGCTTTGATTGTGAACAAGTTCCAGAAAACAACTCTAAAATTACAGTGTTTTGGTAACATACAGCTGAAGGAAAATAGGTTTGAAGTTTTCCCCACAGCAAGGCAGAGGTTTGTGGTGTCTAGCTATTGAATTCAGTAAGATACCAATATTTAGAATAATACCAATATGGACATTACAAGGTGTGGATTTTTTCACCAGGGGAAAAATTCTGCCATGCAGAAGGTGAGTATTTCATCCTGCTTTTTTCCCCCTAGCTTTAGTAGCTGTAATTCAAGAAAACAAAGGGGAATCTCCTCTCTTCTCAGAAACATTTACCTTTTTAACACAAGCCCATCCTGAAAGTAGCTTAGTCCGATGAAGTTATTCCATGAGCCAAGGTGTACACCTCACATCTGTAGCTGTCTTGCAGCCAGCTCCCTCAGAAAGCACTGTAACCCAGTGTTGGGAATGGGGGATAGGAGCAAAGGATGAACAAGGACACCACCACCCCTGGTATCCTGTTCTCTTCCTTTCAGAAAGAGAGAAGACATTTGCTATACATTTTCCATAATATGGGGGAAAAGAACTGGTTCTTGTACCTAACAGCTTGACTTTCCTAGGTATAAACCATCTGTGGCTCTCAGATGGGGGAAAGCCTGATGATAATGAAGCCTTCAAAACCTGACACTTTCATGCTAAAATACCCAGACACAATTATATTGCAGAGATAGATTTCAGAGATGAAGCAAAAATATTCCTTTTTTTAACTCTGGCTGATTTTCCCCTAATTGCACAATCACAGGGGCCAGCATGGCCATGCTCAGCAACTTCTGCTCCTGGCCTGGAGAATCCCCTCACCTCTTGTGGGTCATTAACCTCACAGGCTTCTCACCCAATCCCAATACTCCAACAACCAAATCTATCTACCACATAGATGTTCATGACCTTAACTACTTCAATTCCTGCCTCTTGAAGGCCTAATGCTCCATGTTGCTCATTTCCCAGGAAAAGCAGCTGTGACCTAGCAACCTGCAAGTACAATTACTGCCTTCAGGGCTGTGGATAATCCAAGAAAATGCCTCCCATACATGTATTCAAATATGAACAGAGCTGGTTTATAGCTGGATGCTTACTTCCCAAAGCACTCCAGTAAGAATCAGTACATATCTCAGACTCCATGGATCAGAGTTCCATCCCTGTCTTTCAGCCAGAGGTATTGGCCTCCCACTCCACAGCCAAACATGATGGAATTGCACCACACGTCCCAAACTGCACATGAAGAAGCTACAAACCTCAAATAATTCCTACTTTAAAAAGAACAGAAACAGTAGAAGGTCTGGTGTATAGCAGAAATAAAACTCCCAGGTGGTCCTCCCTCACCCGCCAGTCCAGCTTACATGTAGCATCACCAACCATGGTTTAGGCAATGCCAAGCAGAGGGAGAGACACAGGACCACCAGGCCTGTCTCCGTCAGCTCTTGACTGCTCCTCCTCCTTCACACCCCAGGGAAATTAATGTTCTCTGAAAGCTACAGCTTCGTCCTCCCATGGAGGGCTACAAAAAGACCCAGAAACATCCAACAGACTCAGCTGGGAGTCAGCCACTCCAGCCTCAAGGAGCTGTATACTCAGCCCTCCTCAGGGTCATCACACAGAAGATGTTTTATTTTTCTAATCATTTTTAAGGAAAGGAAAATTTTGCCTCTTTTGTTTATAGCACAGCTAGATCAACACTTCCAAATATGAAATACATATTGTTACCATATGGCAAAGGGAAAGGCTCAATCAATAGTTGTCTTTCAGTGGCTTCCATTTCTATGATTTTTTTTTAATAAGTGGAATAAATTGGTTGTGTAACAAAGGACACCAGAAATAGAAACCCATATCTATACTGGAAAAACCTACACATCCCACCTCTCAAATGCAAACTGAATTCATGACACCAGAGTCAGAATGCCATTTATCACTGCCTACACTCTTTTGGTGCACTATAATGAACCAAGGGGGATGCTTGTGCTTTACCTGTTTCCTCCCTCGCCATACAGGCTTCTTTGCTGCCTTCTCATCATGAGCCAGTTATCACCTATAGCTCTGCGTCAGCCCGTGGGTTAGAAATATTCTCCACAGTGGTTTCCAGTGAAACTTCTCACCTCATTTCTCTCCTGGTTACCAGCACTCGTGGCAGATTTTATTCTTGATGTGAGGGAGTATGATGCAGAAGAGTGGAATGGCTGGGGGAAGTGCCCAAACTGCTCCTGCCCTTTGTAGATCAGTGATCTTCAGGTGGAAAACACAACATGAAGTCAGGTTCTCTCCCACAAAAGTAAATACTGTCATGGGACTGTGGGCTTGCTGATGAAAGGTCTTCATTTTCTCCTCTCCCCAGAGTGGCTTAAAATAGAGCCCATTGGGGAAGCTCCTGAGGATGGGATGGCAGAGTTTCTCCAGGCTGGGAGAACATGCACATCAGGACTTCTGGCTCCTTATTCGATGCCCAAAGATGCTGTGTAAAAAGTATGCACAGCACTACTAAACAAATGAGAGAAAAGGAAATAGGATGCAAAAGAAAAAAGGCAACCAGCTCAGAGTGTGAAGAAGTGTCAGGAGGGGGCACAGGAAGCCTCCTGCTCCCCACTGCCAGCACTCTGCTGCATTAATTCACACCACAGACCACAGCCTTCTTCCCACCTCCTGCCCTCAGGCCTGTACAGCCAATGTACAGGCTACATAGGTTATAACTATATAGCTATGTACTGCACAGCTAAGGACCCACTTAAAATACATGTAAAACATCTTAACTTGCAAAAAGTGTCTGTCCTGTGGCCATGTCTATGTGTGCATATATATGAATGTGAATATATGTATGCATATATTCATATTTCAATATAAATAAAACAATATATAGAGATTCAACATTATGCACACACCTTTAGAGCTGTTGTTTTTCAGTGACAAGGTATGTAGGGATGTTACCTTAAAAATGGAGACAGGAGAGCAAAACACTCCTAGCAATGATGCCTCACCAGTTTTCCTCTCCTCTTTTCCCCCTCAGCTCCCTTCATGGAGTGCCAAGAGCTGTGTAACCTCATAACCCTCCTACACAGCAGGAAAAGTTGTTTGGCCTGCTTGCAAAGTCCCCATCACTGGAAATCTGAGTGGCACATTGTTTCCACATGGTTTATTGTCAGAGCTACTTTATGACTTCTGTAATTACAAAGAGACTCTACCTAAAGGATTTTAAAACTGCACTCACAGGCATACACCAGAGGCACGTTTGAACCATGTAGGCTTCCAACAAGGCCCTTTGCATAGAATGATTTTCCCAAGTAAGGCAAAAGGGTAACTTTTCCCTCAAGTAAAAGAAGATTAGCTGTGGACACTGACTGTAATTTACATAGGGGGTACCTGCAACTGAGCAATGAGGAAAACAACCTCATTCAAAGCCCAGCTCCTCTACTCAACCAGGATTAGGCACAAAACTTCTCTAAAGTACCTTTTATGCAGTTAACAAGGGCACAGGGAACAGACATCTCATTCTGCTCATAAGGGATCCTGACTGAATTCATACCTGGACAGTTTGCTTGAAAATCCATTTTTACTGAAAAGGACATTTTGATCTGGAAGTTTTGGACTAGCAGTTTATACTTCTATATAGATTCTAGAAATATGTATTTCATAAGCTACTCAAATGTCATTTTCCTGTTCACGTGAGGCAGTTCTGAGATGAAAACCAAAAGAACTTTTGTTCCTTCCTGTGAAATAGGCAGATGGCATTGACCTGGCAAAGAACAAGAAAGGGGCACTATAGGTTTCTGAGCAGGTCCTGAAAGAAAACCCAGCTCTGGTTACACTGTTGTCGAGGACGGGGAGAGGTCAACCTGACTTGTGAAAGATATTTTTATTAGCATTTTCTCATTATTGAATGGCACTCAGCTCACAGAATGCACCCCATTCCAGCTCCTCGGGCCACACATGATCTCAGAAATGCTGGTTAGGCTTCATTCTGCATGAACAGCACCTGGGCTGAGCCTCTCTTTGAGTTTATCAGAAACACTGTCTGCTCCCAGGAACTAATGCTTCTGTTTTTTTAATAAAAACCTTTGGAAACTGATTTTTCTTGCCTGAATATCAAGCCCAGTGGAACACCAGTTCTGTTACTGGACTTTCAAATAAATTTACTGCCCCAAATTGCAGCCAGTTCTTCTGCAAACCTATAAATAACAGTCCTAAGTGAGTCCCCTTTGAGCTCCCCTGGACCACAGCAGGGGTGAGCTGTGATGAGCATCTCCCTCTGGGCAGGATACTTCTCAGAGCCAGTGAACTCCCAAGTTTACTTTACTTGGAGGATCACCAACAAACACCAACGACGGAGTCTGACCCCCCAGTCCTCAAGACTCAATCTTTGTGGTTCATTTTAGTTTTAGATTGACTGATTTTACATTTTTGTATGATTTTTCTCTGTGTGCTTTAAGCACCTAGTAAGTAGTAAAGTGAGCCTTGACAATAAATTTTATCATAATTTCACTTTAATATTAAACTTGCTTTTGCTGATTCCTTTGCTGGTGATTCTTTGAGCAACCTAAAACGCTCCCTCATGACATAAATGTAGCATTTTTTTATTACTGAAGGGCACTTCCCTCACAGAATGCCTAGTCCTGACTACCTGTCCTCCATAACTGTGTGTACCTCTGTAACAGTTGTCCTTCACAGACAGAATGTGCAGGTATTTTGAGTTGATGTCTCACTAGGTGTGTTCACATCACCAGTTGCCATGGATATACACTGATGCTCCCTCCCTCAATGTAAAATGTCTCTCTGGTGTCTTATTGCTTACAGGCCTGCTGCTAGCACCTTGTATTTAGGACCTTTCAGCTTAAGCATTCATTTTCACAGTAGTTGCAAAGCAAGCTATTTGGAAACAATTTCTGTGCTTATACATAGAATATTGACCTCTGATGAGCTAAAAATCCCTTTGAGCTCAAGAGAAGTGCCTCTCTAAAATTTCTGCTTCATATTCTAGATGCCTTGCAACAACAAAATTCTCCTTAGTCTCTCCTCAGCTATTCCTTATAGTTGCCAGGAGGTGGAAACATAGCTACACGAACCTACAGGAGAAGCATCGTGTTGATGTGCAATTGTACAGCGTGCTGCCTGCTGAAGAATAGTGCTAAAAATATGCTGCAGTCTGAGTTGGATCCCAAAACACAGGATCATAGAATGCTCTTCCTGAGCCCCTCCATGTCCCACTTTCCCCAGCCAGCAAGAACTCTTAACTGCTTGTTACAGATGCCCTTTAAGCAGCTGCTCCACTCAGATGTGGCACACACATTTATTTCAACAAGAATCCAAAATCAGGCTGCCTTTGATGGAAAGGCTCATGCAGCAGCAGCCATTGCAGCCCTTCAGAACTGATAAATAAGCAGGTACCTGGCGCAGTGATGAGGAGATAAATCTTCACTTGATCTATTTATTTAGAAGTTATGTGTCTGCTTTGACATTCAAAAATGTTGCACACATGTCCAAGTATGAAAAACATGGCAGGGAGCAGAAGTGGTCATCAGACAAGCTTTAGTTACCACTGAAACAGATGTAACAATCTTCCCTTTATCACTTGGTACCAAATTTTAAGTTCTGAGAGAGAAGTCCTTCCACAAAAGGCAAATTTACACAGATACTTATAAAAGAGAAGAGGGACACAGCACTGTTAAAAAGCTGTAGACAAAATAACCTTCCAAAACATCCCAGAGTTAGGGTAAAACATCACAACTGATTTTGGTTTCTGGTTTCAGAACACTGAGTTTGACACTGACTTAATTTCTGCTCCCCCTCCTTAAGCTCATACCAGTGAGAATACTTGCATCTTTCTCAGAGCAAACTGAAGAGCACAGAGGATGGACTAGAAAGATGTCAGGAGATGTTTCAGAGGAGAGAACACAGGAAATTTTTGTTTGCATAGAGAGTTGTAGAAGAAAGGAAAAACCTTCCTGCACAGGAAGAAGGCTTGAGAAAGTACAGCTGGAAAGAAACTATTTCTTCATTTCAAAGAGCACAATGCTGAGAAATCTGTTGCCTCGATGAAGGGAAAACCTGGAAGACTGATTTTGCTGTCAGAAAATTTCAGTTCTGACACTAGAAAAGTAATGAAGAAATTATTCTTCTCTCTCTAGGAGGCAGTTGGGGTTAACTGGTAAAATGAATAATCTCAATGAACCAGGACCCAGAAGTCCAGAAATAAGTTCCCCAAAACTGTGCAGTGTGCTGTGAAACACCACGTAAACTCCAGATGAGTCACATGCAGTAAAATGAAGTTGTTCTTACAGCATCTCAGGAATATTAGCTTGTTAAAGGAAAGCAGCTCAGACTTCACAGTGTCTTCACAATACGACTCCTTGGGTGAAAAAAAATAAAGAAGAAAAAAATTTACTCATGTTCAGGAGCAAAACATACCAATCCTAATTAATAAAGAAAAAGCTTGTTCAAAAAATTCCTAATGCAAGATGACATCCCAGAGTTTATATTGAGGGTTCATCTAGGCAAGAAGGAAGATTTTCACACATCTAAAGCAACTGACTGCTCAGAGAGTCAGCATTTAATTTGCAGGATACCTTATGCCAAATTAGCACACAGCTCCACGTTCCCCAAAGGCCATACAGGAGACATCTGAAGTCCACAAAGCAATGGTGCTGTGCTCATTCAGTGCACTGTGTTTTGGCACAGCCAAGAATGGGACACTGAGCCAGGTGACTGCAGAAGCTATGCTCAGCTGCACCTTCTGAAGGATCACTCAAAACTAACACCAGTGCAAGTGAGTTGGGATCACTTCACCTTTCTGCCTGCTGGGTTTTAGCCTGCTAACCTCTATGGAGGTTACAGGAGGAAAGGGGTGTCATTAGATAATAACAGCCATGCAAGAAATCCACCCAAGCAACTTGTAATTTTATAAAATCAATCATAAAACCTATTTTCAGGAGGAAAAACAAAAAACACATATATATATATTCTTACCTTTGACATACACAACTATCCAGGATATCATAACCACAGCCCACATCTTCTCCAGCCCAGAATCCACTCTCAGAGCTTCGTTCTGTTCCAGGTCAACCTCTGTCCTCTCAATGGAATAAACAATGTTCTCACCTGATATAATAATGACCAACATGCAAATAAAGGTCTGCAGAAGTGCATCTTTCCTTACCCAAAACTTGCTGTCAAAAAGGTGACTGAAGGTGTGATTTTTATTTTATTTTTTACTCAAAATATATTGGAATAAAAGAAAGCAAAAGATTAATATAATCCCTACTTTTTCAACAAAGCTGGGGAACAGTTTGGAAGGAACATTATCTAGTTTCACAGTCCACCCCAGATCAGAACCAACCTACAAAGCTCTAGAAGCTCACCACCTTGGCTGGTTAGGCCAAGCAGATATTCCCTCCTGCTGGAGGGAAGCTGGAGCTGAAAGCAGCTGGCACAAGTAGAGGACACCACACCATGTCATCAGTTCAGACCCATATAGAAATGATTGCACAGAGGCACTGCCACTGTACGTGTCAGCCTTCCCAGTCTTTCTGCACAATACTTCTTCTCTTCTAACCAATGAAGCAAGAGAACAAAATTCACCTCAGTAAGAACAAAGTAATTCACGGTGAGTTGCCACATCTCATGTTCCATTCCCTCTAAGCACCAACCCTTCCTGAGGTCTATGTACACTGCAGTGAATTCAAGGGGCGATAAGGCCAGCCTCTGTGCACATACATGAGTCTCCATTTAAGGAAATGCATAGATCTCCATTTCGAAGAAAATACCTTTGCTGCCTGTGAGTGCAGCTATGGCTGTAAACCCAGAACATATGGTAGGTGAACAGGGGCAGACCTGCACCTAAACTGAGACTAACATACATTTTCCCACACTGTTTTTTCCACCCAGTTCCTTTCAGCTCTGGCAACGGTGCTCAGAGTAGAAATCCCACAGGAAACTATTTCCATTAGCTCAGAGAGATCCACAGCCAATCTAATACAAATCCCCAACATTTTTCACATGTCAGTCTTGCAATTAGCATGCATAGATGAAGAGACAGAGGAGTATGAAGCTTATTCCACATGTCACAGTGTGGCAGCAATCAATTTCAGTTTCACGTCCTAGGAGGAGAGGATACGTCTTCATGAACACAGGTTTTATAGTGCAGAAATTTTGCTTGAGACACAAGCATGTGATCGCCCAACTCCCTCTGTAAACAAGCTCCTGGACCCACAGAGCTTACCTGTTACATTCACGCTGATGAAGTGGCCCACAGCAGTCAGGACAGTGTTTTTGACTCTGGCCCTGCATTGATAGCGGCCACTGTCTGACTGGTTGACTTTCTGAATTTGCAGAAGCAGTGAGGACATGACTTTCGCTGTGGGGTCTGAGTTCTGTGAGAGGTGCAAGCTTTCCATCTCCTTCCCAAAGCCAATCTCATTTTGCCTGTTTGCTCTTTTATACCAGTGAGCCTCAATTTGCGACGATTCATTCTGTTGATGTGTGATGAGGCAGTTCAAATTCAGGTTCTTTCCTTCTTTCAGGTATTTCGTGGTAGACATATAAATGATTTCCAGCATGCTGTATTCTGTGGTGGGACAGAGCAGACATTAACTGAGCTGACCTTTGTGCCAGGGCAACTCCTCCTCCCCCTCAATACTTCCCTACTTCTTTATGCACTTTGAAAGCAGGAGATATCTTATGCTTCAGATGTGCAAAGAGCATCCAGGATAACAGGTACCACAATGAAAACACTATTTATTCCCTTGCACAAAAGGAAGAAAAATGTGTTTCCTATTGTGGATTATGCAAACAGAATATCTCTTCAATCCTTTGTAATTTCATAAAAATGGAAGATGAGAAGAGCATCCTCTCTTCAAAAAAAATAAGAAAGTGAAAGAATCGGGGAGAGGGATCTTTGATTGGGCTGCTGTTTTTACCTCCTCAACCTGAAGGTTTGTGCTTTCATCAAATATTGAACTGTTTCATGGAAAGAAAATCTAAAAATACTGATTGGCTCAAAATACTGCCTTTGTGGGATCAGGTTTCATCTCCCAGCTCCCTAGTCAAAAACCACCATAGAGAAAAGACAAGACTGAAATGTGTCGCATGATGAGCATGGCTCAGTGGACGTTTATTGCAATAGATGTTCTTTATTTCCAATAATGCAGGCAATATCTTCAGCCACAACAAGTAACTCCTAAACTGGACTGAAAAAATGCCAGCTGTGTGCTTTTCCTTGCCAGGGCTCCTCCTTACCTGATACCAGCGTTGCCAGAGCTGCCATTTGGAACACCAGGATGGGACTGCTGCCTCTAGCTCTAGCAAGGAGCCCCGTGATCAGAGTCATCTTCTGCACTGAAACTGGAGAGAGAAGGAAAAAAACAGAGCTCCTGTGAGTTCCTGTCATGGAACTGAAGAAAGCCAGTATCACTCAGCCTGGTGCTGCAAGCCTGCCCTGGCACTTACAGAGCAGTGAAACATGCACAGACCTTCCCCTGGGGTGAAGAGTTTGTAAATGACAAAGTAACCCACTGCACTTAAACAAGACAGAGACAGGAAAGTGCACAGATGCTTTAAAAAAAACCCCAAAGAGTAAAAACCAAAAACCCAAAACCCCAAATGAAACAAACAAACAACAAATGAACAAGACAACAGATGTCACAAAGCCAAACACCCACGTTCACATGAGTAAACTCAAGTTGCAGCAACAGGCTTATTGAGGCTCAGAGGGCACCAGCTACCACAGCTGAAGGTTAGGACTTGGACCACAATCACTCAGTTACTGCTGCAGGCTACATGTCAATAAATTCCTAAAAGCCAGAAAAAAATCCCTTCATAATTGTTTCTCCTCCTCAAGAGGGCACTTGTATCAAATTATTTGGCTAGCACAGGCAAGAGCCTGACTCCCAGCAAACTAGTTTTAGTGTAGTCTCAGGACACTAAAACGAATCTACAGCAGGATACTGGCATCTCTTCTTCAATGATGATGAAAAAAATCAATTCTTGCTCCTTTGTTAGTTTGTACTGTACATAGGAGGATTCTGATGAGAGCATCAGGAAAAAATAGAGAAATTCTGAAAGAAAAAAATGCTTACCACAACATCCTCCAATTTCAGACTAGTGTTAAGAGGCAGGAGAGCTTCTTTGTTTACTTCAAAATATAGATTTTCCTTTTTCCTAGAAAAACCAAGCTGCCTTTTAGAAATGTCTCTAAGTGCCAGACCAGTAAGTGGAACTTGGCATGCTGCTGGGAAGGAGAAAAGAGAGAGTGGTTTGCTTGGCCTCCATTTTCCAAATGGTTACGTGCCTTGAGAGACTCTGAGATTCAATAGGTAACTAAAAATCAAAAGAAACTTTTCATTTGTTTCCTTGGGGATTGATGTTTTTTCGCCTCTCAATTTAGCCATGGCAGGACTTCGGGTTGTTCCATATTGCCCAGTGCTTTTAACCGGTGTGCTTGTGCCCTGTGTACTTGTATGAGCTAAATCCGTTCTTTTGGTATGCTCTGATCTTCTTGTTGGCAGGGGAGGACAGTGAAATGGTGAGATTGAAAGTGACAAGCAAGCATTTATCTGCACTTTTCTATGCTTCACAGAAATTCCTGTGTAGGTTGTACTTGCAAGAGTCGAATGTATGGTTGGTTTCTATGTTATTTCAACTACAATATACATTCTTCACTTATTCTTATCTTTCATCTCTTTATTGGTGTTCTAAAAGTCTCCCTACACACTTTCTGGTGTGAAACCTTCAGTTATGGTTCAGCTACCCAGAACCAGGAGATTTTATTGCCTTTTACTAAGGCAGTATTAACTTAGCTAACATTTCCTCTCCTGATGACCCAGTAATTTTCAGACACTTCAAAGACTCAGAAGAGGTTGCATTTTCACAGTGCAGACAACAAGCACGAGTTCAGTGGCTCTTCTGACAGCTTCAGAGGTGAGCAGAGCATCTGTGAAAGGTGCTGGCTTGAGAGCTCAGACACATGTACAGCCACCCACAAAGTATACGCAATTCAAAGAGCAAAGCCAGATTTTTATGGTTTTTTCCTCTTCTCCTTCCACGTTCTCATATCTCACACCAATCCCAAAGCAATCACTTCTTCTGCAGAGCAAGCAACATGTTCTTTGAAGTCCACTGAGCATTGGTTCTGTCAGTGGAGTGTAATCCTTGTTACTCAGCCTTCACAGGATGCATATTCAGGAGCAAACGAGACTGGATGTGCCTCTGAGGTTCCTTCCTCAGAAACAGGGCAGTGAACACCCTTTTTATTTGAGAAAGGCCTAGGGAGGCTTGAAGGCAGCACCATGAGCTGCACGTACATTCTCAACAGGCATGGGAGATAAATGACACAGGAAAGCACTGAGGGTGCAGTGGAACACCCCCAGCACACCCACTGTGTTACTTAAAATAGAAAAAAAATCCCCTATTTCAGCTATACAGAAGATAAAAAAAAAAGAAAACGAACTAGCAGCAAAGTCCCTCTTGTAAGTAAATCTAAATACATGCCCATTTGGTTTTAGGCAAGTGAGATCTCCTCAGATGGCTCAACTTTAGCAAATCCATCAGATTCAATACAACAGTTAACAAATTTTCATTAAAAGAATGCAAGGCAATCAGGTCTAGAAGAAACACAGCTCACAAGATCACACAGTGTGTTCTCCATTGTCCTACATATTTCCTGCTTAAAGAATTTACCTTCCTCATGAAAGAAGAAAAAGGATATTTTTGGCTCTTGTGTGTGTTTATATTAAATCAGAAGATTAAAGGAGTGATAAAATGTAGCTATTGAAATCTTGATATTTTTATCCTACTTTATTAAAAAAAAATTATCATGTTAAAAATACATGTCCAAAATAAAACCCCTGTACTGAGACTGTTTTGGACTATCACCACTCCATATATATATATTCATGATAATGAAAGAAAAATTGTAAATAAGGCAAACTGCAGGATTTGCCTTAGTTGCATGCAAATCATATTCAGATAGTAAGAGAGAAAGTTTAGTTCCACCTAAATCATGTTACAGGTGGAAAGCAGTATGGTCGTATATAGTATAGTCGTGAGGAAACACAAACCCAGAAGATAACCAAGTCAGAGCAAGTAGTTACCTATAACTGTATTCTGTGTTTGCAGTAGAGGTTCCAAAAATGCATTTCAGAGCCTTCCCAGAACCAAATCCTGACAGTTCTAGCTCTCAGCTCTGCAAATGGGATGGAGGCAAAGACAAGAGAGTATTCTCTGTGTGGTTTGGAACTGCTTGTTCACCACTTTGGACACAAGTGCCCCGGGAACAGGGATGGCACAGCTGTGTGCCAGGTGCTTTGGCTTTCTAATAGTCCTGTTTGTAACCTGTACGAGGCACTTATCTTTGCCCCTGTAATATGGCAGGACTAGGGTTTGGATGCATTTATCTGCAATTCCATGATGACAAAAAGGCACCCTTTTACTCTCCCACTTTACCTCTGTTTAAGACCTAGTTTTCTGGGTTCTCTTTCATAGAATACCACTTCATTATTATATATCTTATACACTGGCTTTTAAAAATTACAAATGGGCTGTCAGCTTTACTTTCTCACATCAAGAATAGAAAAGTCAAATATTAAAAATTTTAAAAACTAACATCAAAACCCAAGAGTCCTATACTGAATTAGAACATAATGCTTTTTCCCACAGTGATCATCATTTTTATTTTGTTTTATTCATCATTTTATTGCTGTGAAGCAATTTAGAACTAATTTCAGAAAAAAAACACAAAGAGTTTGCAAATTTTGTACCTCAAAATACATGTATTCTGCAACTGTAAAGAGCATAAGTCCAGATACTAATTAGCGAAAAGGTGCACATTTTTATTTAAAATCAATATAAAAAAATTAATAATGTCAATCAAAAAATAGAAAGGCAAGCAAACCTTGAGAAATCAACACTCCACTGTTATCTCAGATAATTGAATGTCTAACTTCACAGTATTACAGTGAATCAACAGACTAACATAGTTAAGTGGTCAAACCCCTTAAACTAGTAGGATATTGCCACTCCCTAAGTTAACCCCAGGAGAATTTAGGACAATGGCAATATCCTTCAAATTCCATTTCCTTTCTTAATATAAATGCCTTTTAAGTGTCTACTAGCTACTTTTCTCTTATACCTTACTGTCACTAAACATAATTATGGAGGGTTCGTGTTCTATCATTCTCATCTTCAAAAAGACACAGTGGGCTTTAAAGAAGGCATGATAGTTAAATCACATAGCAGCAGCTTAAAATACAACCATTAATATGAGAGACTCTGACTCAGTGAGAAATTGTGGTTTAAGCCTAGGAAATCATTAAAGAATTCTGTTGGGAATCTCTCATGTGCACAGACAAGTGAAAAACAAGAGATAACAGTGTAACTCCCCCCTGCAAAGGCAAAAGAAAAGAAAAAAGAAAAGAAAAGAAAAGAAAAGAAAAGAAAAGAAAAGAAAAGAAAAGAAAAGAAAAGAAAAGAAAAGAAAAGAAAAGAGAAAAAAGAAAAGAAAAGAAAAGAAAAGAAAAGAAAAGAAAAGAAAAGAAAAGAAAAGAAAAGAAAAGAAAAGAAAAGAAAAGAAAAGAAAAGAAAAGAAAAGAAAAGAAAAGAAAAGAAAAGAAAAGAAAAGAAAAGAAAAGAAAAGAAAAGAAAAGGGGATGATCAGGATGATTTTAAAGACAGGCTATAAGCTAAGATTTGGGTGCATATTTTCTAGAAAGTTTGTGTCATCTTCCAGTTAAATCATGGGCACAAGTTCTGCTGTCACCAAAACTAGTTTTACTCTTACAACCAAAACTTATTTCTAGATATACATTTTATGGAGACCTATCCTGTCCTTAGTACTTAGGAATGGTTTCCTGGTAGGATCTCTTGCTTGTTTGGAGGGAAATTTAAAAGACTTTAAAATATAAGTTCATACAAACTCCATTGACTTTTACACTACATTAAAATAATTTAATTTTACACTATTTTTTCCCATATTAAAGTAACCTTGAGTTCAGATGGGGTCTAGATTTATATCCCTGCCAAAGCATAAAATAATGGTTTTCAATAGTTCCACAGGAAAAGGGCTGCATTCTGCATTTCTGCAGTGCCAAACATAGCAGTAGCCATTTCCCTTTAGTGATAACAGATAACAAGACTTTCAAAGCCACAAAGTGACAAGAACTAATAAAGACCAGGCATTATCCACCCTCACGTTTCTATTAAAAGTTCTATAAGCATCACATAAAGCCTCATCAGAGTAGAACACAATAGTTTCCCCAACACAAAAGCAGTGACCAAGAAGATGGAAACTTTTGCAGGAAGTTTGTATTACTCTTTGCCTTCAAGGCTACATTCAGACTTTGCATTGTGTTCACTGATCTCAGATAGAAAGGTAAGTGAACACTATTCCAATTTAAATCCCTCTTGCAGCAAGAGTGGGTGCACCCAATAAGAAATTTGGAGCAAAAGTTTGGTCCTAATTAGCTGAGGATAATGCACCTTACCCCTCTAAACACCAGTTCAACCTCCTCTTAGGGTAACAAAATTTCAGAACAGTGCATTTGCTGACAAAGTGAAATTAAAAACTCAGTAATATAGAGGTCAATTCAGAAATCAGAGACATTTCCTGGATGGATTGCAGACTTGGGGGTGGGAAAAGACGGGACAGGCAGCAGGAAGGGCAATGGAAGATGGGAAGAGAGAGAAATTCATGCTTGCTGCTGCCAAAGCCTTAGGCTTGGATATGTCCTGTCTCACTGAGCTGTACCTTTTTGAGGAAGAGTACATTCCTTCTCTGGTGATTGTATAAGCATCTTTTCTTCATACTCCTCGAGGAAAACAGTGGATCAGGCACAGTAGTTATTATTTATACATTTCAAAAGCTTAAAAGGAAAGGAACACATTCTACTGTCAAATTCAGAAATCCATCTCCAGAGGGCAAGAAATGCACATACAACCAAGATGGAAGTAACTTACTCTGTTCTTTCATAGATCAAGAATAAAAAGCAGCTTTATAAGGGTATATACCCTAGTAAAAAGAAAGCTCCATGTGCTGAATGGAAGAAGCCAGACTTGTAGATTTATGGCATTAATTTTTTATGTCTCAGACTCTTGCATGTCCAAAGAGTACCAAATGATAGAGCAATTGAAAGCCAGAACTGACGAAATACACATCCAGAAAAAGCCCAGCAGGATAAGCTGGAATGAAAAGTCTTCCCACATGTTACCAGTGCCAGAGGGAAGACAAGAATTCCAAAGGCATTGCCACTGAAAAAGCATTAATCAATCAACATCAGCTGTAGTTTTCCAAACAGACCTGTGGAAAGCCTGATTGCTGTGCATGTATGTGAGTATATACACGTGGATACAGCCTCATACTATGAACAAACACACAGCTCCACCAAAAAAGTCATCTTAATTCACGTAATTCCTCATTTTTAAGACCTTTGAATTCTTGCTTCAACATAAATTTCCAGGGTTTTAACATTGATTTCAACCTGACGTGACAGTGAAAGAAGCTGCACAGACCAACTCATAGCCAAATCATTAAAAAATTCTTGACCTAAAAGCCCAAAATCAAGCTCAATACAGAGTATCTGTTGAGTAGCTAAAGAAGAAAGCATTGTTTATAGTTTATAGTCTCCAGTAAAAAGATTATTAGGGAAGATAATTCAATATATAAAGCATAAAGAGCAAAGCCTGAGGCAAGAGGACTGCCACTATAACTCCTTACTGACAGGTCCAGGGGACAGAATACCTTTCTTTGCTGTAAACAAGGGGACAGCAAGTGGTTTCTTTTCCTTCCCCATTTTTAGGAAGACCTAAACCCAAAATCCTAGAAGGAGGGTTACTCTCCCCTTCTTCTGGAAGCCTGCAAACCAGCAGGATTTGCATATCATTCCAGTTTGCTTCCCTGTAATTTTTTTTTCCTCTCTCTTTACCAAGTCAGGAGCATACGGTCACCAGAAGAGAAAGAATTAATTGCCACTTGGCTTTGTGCAGGATGACTGATGAATATTCATTCGGCAGCTCAAACGGACTTTGCCTCATGATTAAGGAGGACTTCAGTGGACCAAATATTCCTATTACCAAATCACATGGTGCTTTACAGAACACTTGCCAAGACAGAGTGGAAAAACCATCACTTGCAAAAGAAGGGGGAAAGGGAAAGGGCTGTGCTGCTTTTGAACAGCTTAAAACAATCCAAGGTTCTGACTTGCAATCCCTGTCAGACTTGGCTGTGGGAGGAAAGGTTTAGCTTAAGAGGCTGCTGCCCCCTTGGCTGGGGCCACAAAGTGATGGCACTGCAAGGAGAGCAGTGAGTTTGTGGTCAGCAAGTATACAGTAAGCAATAGAGGTAAACAGGCACTGTTTAGAAATCCTCATTTACATCAATTTTGAAGGGATTTCCTTGCTCCCAGGGAAGAAAGTTAGTTGCCATCATAAAGAGGGAGCATTTTTACACCAAAATAGCCACATAAACCTTTTGTCGAAAGAACAATGCTGGCAGTGTTACAGGTTATTTGAGGACAACTTTATTTTCAGAATCAAGTATATGAACTATATTCATTCACTTTTAGGGTTGGACTCCTTGTACAACTGCATTAATAACAAAAGACACCTTTTAGCTGGTCGAACTTTGCATCTTTAGGTTGTTTTAAAAACATTGAAGATATACTTCATCAATCTGTCATTAATAACTTTGTTTTCTACTCCTCCCACTGGTGGAATAGCCATGGAAGCAGTTTCTTCACCATTTCTTAACACTCTTGGTGAGTAACAATTTTTAAAAAAACACACTAATTTAAAAAAAAAAAAGGAAGAAAACCTCAGAGATGAAGCTGTATAAACTTTTCAGATGTGAATAAATAGGTTGCATAAAGGCCATCATCCTGGCACCACTGGGCACACACTCCTTTCATGTCTGTGTTCAGAACAGGGCCAGGAACTGACCTGAGCCAGATAGTTCCCAGTAAAGAGTGAGAATTTGGTAAGCAGCACTTAGTGAAACTATGCCCTGGCACAACACCAGCTGTGCCAGGAGAGGCTCAGTGGTTTGCTCTGGGAGAAGGAGGCTAGGACTTGCCAAAACCTGTGAATTTACTAAAATCAGAGATCCTGACAAGTACAAAACTTAAAAATACAGGTGCTTCCCTCCATTTACCCAGCCTGCTGAGGAAGTCATATGAACACTTACAGCTACTAGAAAATGCTTGTTTCTCACCATTTTTGCTATCACAGGTGAGTCTCACAGAAATTTTCCTAACCAAAAATCAGGAAAGCTTTGGCAAAAAAAAAGAATTACAGAAAATATTTCATAAATGTTAACCCACAGGAGAATACAATGACAACAGGAGCAAAGGTCCATATATTACTACAACCAGGCTACAGATGAGAAGGGACACACTTTGGAGAAACCAGGCCCCCTTAAGCTTACTCCCTGTGCTAACAGAAATTAGTCACTGTGGCAAACAAGGAAAATATAATACTGGGAATTGAGAGGGTTTTTTCAGGTTTTACCACTTTTCACCAATTGTTAGAAGGTAAAATATCTTTTCTGTTTTTTTCTTAGTTAGGTTCTTCATTTTTGCAGCTGTATTATCATGTTTGAGAGCACTCTTACAAAAGGCTCAATGACCAGAAGAGGAAATATTGAAAATTATTTGAAAATCTATCAGAATAAAGGCAGTTTGCATTCTATAGGTGGAAGGATAGGAGAATTTTTGAACTTCCAGCCTTGAGGGCTTGTCAGCATTGGATGGATTAGTACACCTTCCCTACAATTTACATCTCAGCCCCACAGATGCAAAGATCAGCCTCAAGACATAGAGGGTGTTGAGTACACATGGAGATACATCTTCCTTGCACCTTGTCATCATCATCCCATTCAGCCTCTTGTCATGGCCCTAGGACCATGCCACCAAAATTTGTATTTGTATTTGATAACATTTCATAATTCACCACATCAGAAGTTTAAGCAGTCTGTTGACTGCTGGACCTTTCTCAACTTTCTTTTCAAAGCCTTTTGAAACTGCTGCAGAGCCTCTACCCCGCTCCCATTTGGAACATGACCATACTTTCCCTTCTAGAAACACAGAATGTTTTTATATTTCACTAACATTTCATGTTTATGTCACACCTTCCCCTTGAAAAATCTTCTTGGGACCCAAGATTGTCTTAAGTGACTATCTGTATCTTGATTCAAATGCTGTGTTGTTTCCCTGATTGCTGACCAGAGATCCTTGTGTGAGTTCCCACCTGCACCGTGCTTGGCTGCAAAACTGTGAACCACTGTGATGTCGCTCCTCATCCAGTCCTTGTCTTGCTTGTTTGAAAGATTACAAACTGAGGACAAGGCAAGGTCTGACTTCATGATGTCCCTGCCCATGGCAGAGGGGTTGGAACGAAATGATCTCTGAAGGCTCTTCCAACCCAAACCATTCTGTGACTCTATTTTACGATTCTCTGGTGCTTACAACATGGTGGTTCACTTATTTTTGTATGTCATACAAAGAGGAACAACTCCTAGTCACAATGGGCTTGAAAATCCACTTAGAGTAAGTGGATTACAGCAAGGCTTTTATAATATCAATGATTGTTCTGTTGCAGCACATTTAGGTTATGCTTATTTCTATTATTTTTCCTTTGAATTAAACAGTTGGAGAAGACAGCCAAGGAAAACACAGGTATTATTTCTAATAATCCAATTCCACAACAAGTTAATGAGAGAAATAAGTAGTTTTAAAGCTTTTTTAAAATTTAAATGGTTTTTAACAAGAACTTCACATGGTCAATTCATTAATTATCTTGGTATTCCGGAATCTTGGATTTGGAGGCTTCCCCCTGCATTAGAAACACCATCAGGTCAGTGTGTCTATAAGCAAATCCTGCAGGTGCTTATGGAGAGTGGATAAGATATGCCCTTGTGACAGGCTGACCCCAACCAACAGCCAAACACCCACCCTGACTCCTCTCACTCCTTTTCTGCAGGATGGGGGGAAAAATATAAGGAAGGCAAGACTTGTGGATTGACATTTATCTATTTCTTTTACCTGAAATTCCTTCTTACCACTTACAACTTATATTACATACATATTTATATCAAATAGTCAGTTTTATACATCCTCTGAGCACTATACCTTGTCCCTTGACATATATACAGATATTATTCCTCCATTCCACGCTCCTCTTCCTCCAAATTTCAATAAGAATAGTTGATGAATTTGGACCTGTCTGTCAAGGAGATCTCTCAGTATAGAAGAAGCAGCAATTTGGATTTTTGAGCACCAAGATCCTTTGGGGTGGGTCAGTGCTGCACTCAGATGGTTCCTTGTGAGGCTCATTCTCTGTTGGTTCAGATAATTCCTACTGTATTACTTCCTGTACCATACAAGTCAAATAATGGATTACCTTGCCCCGGGGATAAATCTCCTAGAGGTATACAGCAGACTTCCACTTTCTCCTGCACTACCCACAAAGGGCACCTGGGTATTTGAGCAAAGACAATCCCACAAATGCACTTTCCTTTTCCCCAGAGTAGAACAACCCACACTGCCTTTCCCAGTCACTTCCCTGTATCTACTATGGGCACCTCTTCTCCACCCATGGTGTGTTGGGGCCATGTTTGGGCAGAACTAGGGCAGTTAGTGGATCTTCTCATATCCTAAATTGAAGTTTCACTGCATCCATTCCCCTTTGCTCTGAGCACAGCCTGTAACAGCCTGTTGTATCCTACAATCTTTCCAAAGGCTTGTGGGTGACAGGATACATGGTGCACCAAATCAGTGCCATGTTTCTCGGCCCAGGAGCAGAGACTGGATTCTTCCTGGCGTACCATGACACACAGCATGATTTTCAGGGCTCAGGATGGCACTGGAAGGAATGTAATGGTGTCAAGATCATGTCTCCAGTCAACGAATAGATGCATCCTCTCTGGTAAACACATAGCACTTACCTTGACAGGTTCAGAGCCGTGTTCCAGGATAGCAAATCTGCCAGGCCTCACCATATTGATATCCCAGACAGCTCTCTCCCTCTGTTCCAGGAGGACTTTACTCACATGGGTCACTTGACTGCAGTGCTTGTTTCACATGTGTGACAGTCTCAACAGTCAGGACCCACCCCTCAATCACAAGCTCATTTTTCCATTGTAACTCTCCCAGTTACAGTCCTTATCTTGAATTCTTCAAGCATTTTCATCCCTTTTTCTCCCCATATCCTGTAGAGGAGGGGGTGACAGCTGGACACCTGGCTGCTGACCAAGGTTAACCCATCACAGTCCTTTTTTTGGCACCCAGCATGGGCTGTGCAGATTTTAACCAGTATTGGCCTAATCTGCAGTCAAATGCTGCTGGCCCAGGTCAATCCAGCACAACCCAAACCTGCTCCCTTTAAGACTTTTCTCATAGCTGGAGAGGGCTTTTGCCCAGAGCAAAGGTCAGGCTTGCCTCAGGTGACCTCTTCACTGAGTTTTTGAGTCTAATAACAGTAGAACAAAATGCAAAGCTGCTGAGAAATGCATGTGATTAGCACTTCTGCCCACAAGGACAAGACAGCCTATCAAGATGTTAAGCACATTCAGTGAAACTTGGTTAAATAAATAATCTTTTAAATCAACCTTTGCCCAATCAAAGTCCAGCCTTACTTATAGGTACAGCCACAGGAGAAATAGTAAAAGAGAACTCGTGTGAAGACTACACTACATAGATACAGAGGTAAGAAATTCCTTTTTCCCTAATCCCTCTTTCCTTAGAAAACTCCTTTTTACAATCTAAATAACTTTTCATGTAAAGCTTTCGGGGATTAAAAGGAATAGTATGCAGTGCATTTTAACCTTCCCTCCCTTTCTAAATATGAAGAAAAAATCTTTCCCATAACAGTCTACTATTTCTTCAGCTTTGTGTAGCACTGATTTTGGATGTTATTTTCGGGAATTAGCACAGATTCCCAGTATTTGTCATGAAAAACTGCTTTGAACTGTACTTGCAATCAGTACACCCTGATGTGTTCCAAATAATGTCCAAATAATAGGACAGTGCATTCCTTTATGGAGTTGCTATTTGATTGCCAGCCCATCTAAAAAACTGACTTCTCTTAGTAAACAGAGGCAGAAAAAAGCCCCTTTCAGGTTAAATACCAACCAAGTTTGCCAATTACCTGGACTTTCCAACTGAAAGAAGTTGTCTTCATTTGTCTCATTCTCCTGCCCTCGTGGATTTTTGGCAGAGTTTTTAAGACAACAGAGCTTTTTGGAGGTGTCCCTGGTCACAACTGTTGTTTGCTTTCAGCATGTGGTACTCCTGCATGTTTTATCCAAAACAGAGTTTCATTACATCATAAAACCATGCAAGGTTTTAGGTGGCTTTTGCAGGTCATCTGGTCCAATGCGGCAGAGAAAAACTTAGATCAGGTTGTTCAGGGCCCAATCCAGGTATGTCCAAGGATGAAAATTTCACACCTGTCCTAGTAGTACGTGACAGCTCCCAAGAGGGAAGGCTGTCCTTATGGCTGTCTAGTTGGAATTTCTCTTACTGCAGCCTATGTCTGCTCCCTGTCATCCTACCATTGTTAACTTCCAAGAAGAGTCTGGCGGTGTTCTCTACACAATCCAGTTGGGCAGTTGGAAGATATCAGTAAGATCTTCCCTTCCTTTACTTTCTGTTCCCCAGAGCGAACAAACCCAGCTGTACCTCAGTCTCCTTAAACACTGTGTGCTCCAAAACCTAACCCCCCCTCAGCAAACTAGTTCCAATATGTCAATTACTTGGGGGGATCAAAACTGGAGACTGGATGCACATGTGGTCTCCCAGCTGCCAAAGAGAGGGGAATAGTCCCTTCTATTGATCTGCTGGTCACATTCTGACACCACCCAGTGTGCAGATGATCATCTTCAATGATTCACCACTAACTCAGAGTGAACTTGGGCACTTGGGTGCTGTCCAGCAACGCTGCCTCCTGGCCAGCCAGCACACAGCCAGCTGCTTTTGGGCAGACAGCTGTGCATGGTCTTGATACAGATTTCTTTTCTTTTTAGCCTGTCACAGAGCCAATCCACTCCTCATGTGAAGTTATCAGGGTCAGCAGGTATCACAAAAATCAGTACATCCCCCCACCAGTGCAAACCCTGCACTCGTCAACAGTAACACTCCGGTTACAAGGCCTTTTCTTGAAACTTAATTTTGTATAGCTAGCATAACTAAGAACAGGAAAGCCTGGTTAGGACAAGGAGGTCCTTCCTTTATCCCACCTGCTCATCCATGTGCAGGCATTGCTTGGAGAAGGTGTAGAGTGTCCACCCTTGAAGACGTACAAAAGGCTGGGAGAGCTGGGCCTGCCGAGTGTGAATGCTCAGGGGAAACTTACTGATGCCCAAAAATACCTGAAGGAGGGTGCAAAGATTATGGAGTTGGGATCTTTTCAGTAGTGCCCAGGATGAGAGGCAATGGACTCAAACTGCAACATAAGACACTCCATCTGAATGAATGTAAGGACACTATTTTTACTATGGGAGTGACTGAGCACTGGCATAGGTTGCCCAGAGAGGTAGTGGAGTCTCCCACCTTGGGAGATATGCAAGAGTTCTCTGGACTTTTTCCTTGGGAACTGGTTGTAGATGGCCCTGCTTGAACTGGGAGATCAGACCACATGTCCTCCAGAGCTCTCTTCCAACCCTGACCATTCTAGAAGTCTCTGAAATTTCACGTTGTTCACACAACTTTCCTATAGCAGTCTGGTATTTTTGTGCTGTCATTCTTTTTTCTCTGTAAGACTCAATACAGGCACTAAATCCTGCCCTCAGTTTTAACTAGGTTTTCACAGGCAGACTTCTTGTTTTCAATTCTGTATCTTGCTTAACTTCACTTGACATAGGGAGACAAGAAAAGAGGAGAGAGAGGGAAAAAGGATTGGTTTCTTCTCCCTAGCCTTGTTAACTAACTTCAGCTTTGCACAGCTGGATTTCTTGGGAAACAAAATCCCAAGAATTCTGAAGCAGATTCCCTCAATAGAGGGAATATATAGATTAAGCTTACTGGTTTTACTTACACATATCTTTTCCACTCTGTCTGGCAGAGATGACTTCTGTTCTCCAGCCCCGGGAATGCAAAGTGACCAAAAAGCCCCAAAAGACCTACGGATTCTACTTGCGTATTGAGAAAGACACGGCAGGGCATATCATCCGGAACGTGGAACAACACAGTCCAGCTGAGAACGCTGGCTTGAAGGATGGAGACAGAGTCCTCAGGGTTAATGGTGTGTTTGTAGACAAGGAGGAACATGCACAGGTACATTTCTGTTTAGTCTGGGATCCACACCACCCCCATTACTGAGGCCCACGGCCACTTTGTGAAGCTTTCTCCTCCAGTTTTTATGGCTTCTTTGGGTTGGAAATCCCAAGAGCTGATTAAACTGCTCTGCGTATCTCCCTGCATCATTCATTACTCACCATGGCCATGAAATACCTCTGGGGTGCCTCCACAGTGCATAAACAGGGAGATGAGACAAGAAGAACAACAGACAGTGCAGCCCTTCCTGGCGAGACCTTTTAGTTCAATCCCTCTAGTGCCTGTTTGCCATTTTCCCTTGTCCACTACAGGTGGTGGAGATTGTCAAAAACAGCGGGAATTCCGTTGTACTTCTTGTTCTGGATGACACATCCTACCAGAAGGCACAAAAGGAGGGACTGAACCTGGAAGAGCTGGGTCAAAAGAGACCAACAGGACAGCAGCAGGAGCAGTCCCCACCATCCATGGCCAACCGAGAAGCCCCTGCAGCTCCACAACCCCGGCTCTGCTACCTAGTGAAGGAGGAGAAAGGCTATGGCTTCTCCCTGAAAACCACAGAAGGTGAGAGCCTGGGGACAAGAGATGGGAGATATGTAGATATAGATATATATATATGAGACAGACAGACAGACATACATAATTTGGCAGCAGGGACAGAGGCAAACACAGTTGACACATGGGGGCTGATAGGGACACACAAACTGCTCTTACTACCAGAAAGTGAAAAACAGCAAGACGAGTTCCAATCCATCTCTGTAAAGCATATGCAATGCAAGGTTTTCTGAGGACCACAGTTCTTAGGGGGTGGAGCAGAGATGAAAAAAATAGAGATAAAAATAAGCAGCTTTTTTTCCACTTGTTATTTAAGCCCACTTAACAAAATGAAGTTTGCAGTCCCTGCTCAAATACCAGATATATACTCAACATGCTATGTTAAGTTCTGTTCCACTCCTGCAAACCACCTCAGGAATCAGCACACACAGTTGTAGATAACTGTAAGAAATGCTTTTCCTGATTTGGAAGTTATTTAATTTATAAAGAATACGATTTTTAACCTCTTCCACATACACCTTTCTTCCAAGGCCAGTCAATAGAATAGAGAAGTCCTCTGCAAAGCATCACCACTAAAGAGTGTATTTTGGAACATAATATATGAAAGACCAAACACAGCAGCCTTCCAAAACCAGGCAATTTTGAAGTGTACCAAACAACAATAAAAGAAGCTTCTCTCTTCAAAATTATTAGGAGAGTGGGGACAGGAATCAAATCCCTTTCAGGTATCTGAATCAGCCTGCTTGTACTCTTGGTAGGGAAATAAAAAACTGCTTGAGCTGCAGATACTGAACAAATGTCTCTCTCTCTCCACCACTGGAGTGACTTTTCCAAGACTAAAGAAAGAGACAGAGGTGTGTCTGTGTGGAAGGTTTGTGGTGCCGCTGTAATCTGTGTGTAAGCAGAGACCACAAGTCTGAGTTTCCTCGAACACTAAATTCAGGCACATTGCAGTGACTTACCCTGTGTAATGAGTTTTCATTTATTTTAGGACAGAAGGGGTTGTTCATAGTAGAGCTTTCATCACAAGGAGCGGCTGCCAAGGCTGGTGTCCAAAATAACGATCGCCTGATTGAAATCAATGGAAAAAATGTGGAAAATGACACACACGAGGAAGTAGTGGAAAAGGTATTGATTCATCTTCTGTTCTGGCCTACTTTCACAGCAACCCATCAGGGTTACTGAGGAGGCAGGTCTGGCTGATTTGAATGTTTCACAGTAAATCTTGGGAGCTGCTGTTCGTGTATCATCAATGCAGCAGCGCAGATCTGGCTTTGGCTCTGTTATCACGCAGCCTCTCGAACTGCCTCTGAATGAATACTGCCATCAAGACAGGCCAAAGAATTTTAAATAACAGAACCCTACTACTGCCAGGAACCCTATTAAATAAATCATGCTCTGTTCCTAGAAGTCCTGGAAATCCTCCTAATGGCAAAAGGGCAACTCATCAAATGTGGTTTTCAGGGCAGGAAGAAGGAAACTCTCTGATGATAGTCAGCATGGAACAGGATAAAATTCAGAATTTTAGACAGCAGTTCCTTTCTTCTGTTAAGAAGTCCAAAACTAATGAAAATTACTGTGCAAGTACTTTCACTAGCTGGCCTCAGCTGCAAAGAACGTTGCTAATGAGGCTTCCAGCTTTCCAGTACTGGCACTGCTAAAACACAGCTGGAGTTGAAGAGATTTCAGAGAGCCATGAGACAGGCAGTACGTACTCCAGCATTCCAGCATCAGTCAGTGCAGGCAACTAACTATGGAACTGTGCAATACTTGTGTTTTGTTGAGCTACTGCAACATCAGCAGCAGACTGACCTCGGCTAAGATGAGTAAAAAGAGCACTCATTAGAGTAGAAAGGATTAAGAGGATGGACTTGAAGTGGCTGAACAGACACCAAAAAAAACCCAAACCTCAGAATCAGTAAGGGAGACAGAAGAGGACCAAATGTGACAGAAATTTAACTCTTATCACTGTAATCTAAAATAGTGATATAGATGGCAGGATATGTGTATTTTGCAGAGTTTCACATCTAGATAAGCCAAGTACTATCCACTGAGGCTCACTGGATTCTACAGCACTATATGCCACTCTCATGGCACTCTACAGGCCCCCATAGGTCAGGAACACAGTATGAAATACAGAAAATTTCCTCATGTTACATGCCTATGATCTTGTCGTGGACCAAATTTCTGACTGGAGAGGGAAAAAAAAATCAGCTTACAGGAGCATGGCCTAAACCTTATGGCACATTACTTAGCAGCACCCACACACTAATATGTATCAGTGCACCAGTCACCAAAGTATCTACAATTCCCACATGCTGTTGAAGGGGTGACATCTGAGACTGTACATGTACTGTCACAGGTAAAGAAGTCTGAAAATCATGTTATGTTTCTACTTTCAAATGAAGAAACAGACCGCTATTTCACAAGCCAGAAGATGGTACTGAGCAAAGAGAGTGCCAGCCTAAGACTGCTTCCCCTCAAACCACGACTTATTGAGATCCACAAAGGAAAAAGCGGGTATGGATTTTACCTACGGCTGGAACAAAATACTGGTGGTAAGAACCAAATTAACACACAGACCATGATATTCAATGTACAATTTCTTCCTGTACAATGTTTGCAGGTTTCATTTTCTTTGGCTTTTTACTGCCCACCCAGCAGAAATCTGCCACAGACGTGTCGCACAGAGCTACATCAGGGAACCAGTCTCAACCTGAAGTGCCATTCTGACCATTTCCCTTTGCCATGCATTTTAACGTTTTTAAACTTCCCAAGCTACACCTTCACATCAGTCTTTCTTCCCTTCTGACCTCAGATCACGTCATCAAGGATGTTAATTCTGGGAGCCCAGCGGCCTTGGCGGGCCTCAAAGACAATGACGTTGTAGTGGCTGTCAATGGCGAGCAAGTGGAGGGGCTGGATCATGAAAGCGTAGTGGGAAAAATCAAGCAGTCTGAGGCAAAAACCACGCTGTTGGTAGTGGATAAGGAAACCAACGCCATGTACAAACTGGTAAGAAAATGCAAACTACTGCTGAGAATTCATAACTTATCATCATGAAGAGACACAGGCAGCAATGAAACAGCCAGCCCACTCTGACAGACACTTCTTCAACTTGCAGGAAATCTCAAAGACACACCCATATTTCAGCAACTCTCCTTGCATTATACAGAAAGTCACTAAACACCGTTTTTGACCTCTTCCTAAGTTCAAATACACCACAAGAAAGGTTAAAGTTTGCTGTTAAGACAGCAAATTCAGAGCTATACAGCTGTGCAACTACTTAAGAATGAGTAACAAAATTCCTTTCCCACCCAGATCAACACTGTAGCTTCCCATTCCCCCAGAAATTAATAGGGAAGAGTTCTTCAGAACAGCTCAAGTCTGAGTCATTAAAGTTTCAAGCAAAATATTTCAAGCATAAGAACCTGAGATTTCACAACAGAAGTTTTTATGTTAACATAGTTTTATTTGCCCCTTTTTTCAGGCTCAGATTTCCCCCTTCTCATACTACTACAAAGCACAGGATTCAACTCCAGCTAAAATGGAAGAAAAAGTGGAGCTGCACACCGAGCAGAACGTGAACCACAAGCCAAGAATCTGCAAGATGGTGAAAGGGCCTAGTGGATTTGGCTTCAGTTTAAACATGATCAAGAACAAGCCTGGACTGTTCATCAATGAGGTACTAATGAAGAATGAGGTGCAAGGAAAGCTCAATTAGTCTGTCAGACAGCTTCCTCTTCCATCCTGCAAATAAATACAAGAAAAGCCACAACTCTCTTCTCCAGAGCTCTCAGATAAGAGCTATACCACCTTAAGTCAGACTGACATTGTTGGCTCAAGATAAAAAATATGCACCAGAAAACATTCCTCATTCTAGACATCCAGGGGGAAGGGGAATCCAGCTTTTGCATGATTTTTGCTTGTATTCATGAGACAGGCACACTAAAATTAGTATTTCTGCCTGTAGAACATCTTAATCATAGGAAAGACACCTTTGTCCCCCACTATCCTCCATTCTCTGAATTCTACAGCTGGTGAAAGTCAAAATTCTGCTGTCTCAAATTACATACATGACTTCAGCTTTCTGAGAGGAGGGGTTCCACTCATTAGTAAGGAATCTGTGAAATGTAGTAAACTTCAAAGTTACTGGACAGAGACCTGCAAATAGTAAGAAAACCAGTTTTCTACCTGTCTTCATGGTTCTACCATGTCACATTTCTATAATATAAGTCTATCAAAATCAAGATGCATCTTAAATCTCAAACTGAGGGCTCCACGTTTATCGTGTCTAGGCCCACTGCCTCTCCCAGCTCATTCCTGGCCCACGAATCTCCCCTTCCCCATGCTTATTTTACCATTCTGTAAACAAAGCAGTAACACAGTAGTGTATCAAAACCTCAGTTGTTAATGCATCTTTCCAAGTTTTATGCTTTGAACTTGCCTCTGCAGGTACAAAACGAGGGGTCAGCTGACAGGGCAGGCGTAGAAAACGACGACTTTTTGGTGGAAGTGAACGGAGTGAATGTGACCAATGAATCCTATGAAAAAGTGGTGGCAAGAATCCAAAACAGTGGTGACAGACTAACACTACTGGTGTGCAGCAAAGATGCCTACAGGTACTTCCAAGCCCAGAACATTCCCATCACAGCCTCGATGGCAGATCCAGTCCATGACACGTCTGAACCTCCTGCTTATACGGAAAACCATCTGTCAGAGCCAGAGAGCAACTCGCCTGAACCAAGGGAAAGGGTGAGTAACAATGCACTAAGCAGATGCTGAGAGATCACACAGGGGTAGGAGAACTTTTTTCAGGTCATATGATTTTTGCAACTTATTGAAAGAGAAACTGCTAATTATCATAAACAACTCTTCCTGTCCCCACACATAACACAAGTAAGTATCTTTAATGCAAGATTAAATCACGCAAAGAATGCATATACAAGAAATTTTATGGAACAAGACAATCCAAGTATGGTAATTCTTAATGAGGATGGTAATCAGGCAATACAATTGTGGAAGTGCGGGAAGAAGTGCTTAAAATACACCAAAAACAAACAACTTTTTGTGAAAATCAGGTGAAATATTTCAATATTGATCGTTTTGGAGAAGGAACAGCAACTGAGAGGTTATGAGGACATTTTCTAGGAAATAGGCTGATTTGTAATTATTTTACTCACTTCATGCCATTAGAAAGAAATTGAAGCATGACAGAAGTCAGAAAAGCAGGAAGGTATTTCATCTTGAAACAGTCATTTTTAACACCCTCTGTGTGATCAGTTTTAAATACTTAAACACTTATTTTCTGATCATGCAGAAGATACAGACAACGAAGACTAATACTGTTACCCATTCATTTTTCATTAGCCTTGTCTGGGAATGTCTAGCTACAAGTTTTTCAAGAATTTCTTACTCCTCAACCTGCATTTTGCAGATCTGAAGTTAGCCCCATTTTTCTGTTCAAATTCAGCAGATATGGGAATTCAACAACAGGAACCTTCTACTGAACAAATTTCTCTCTAAATGTACTTAACCGAAAAAGCCCTTCAACAACAAAAATATCTGTTGATTCGTTCTTCCACCTAAACAAGTATGTGATTAGTGCAAATGAAAATAGGAGTCCTACATAGCACTGCAGACTGTTGAGCATGTTTACAAACTGAAAACAATTAGAACATATTTGTTACTCCTCTCCAGGCAGATTCATCCTCCTCTTCACAATCAGCTGCCTCCACAAGAAGTGACGGTTACAGCGATGACACAAAGTTGTGAGGAGACAAGAACAAACAAGAAACCACCTAAAGCTTTCTTCAGTAATGTTTTGCTACTACACCTCCCAGAACTTGGCTATTCCAAGGAATGCCATGGCTGTAAAGGACTGCAATCTCTCCCTGAAATAAACACTTCAGTGTAACTTGCACCCATTTAAAACCCTGCAATTGTGCTTCATTGGCTTTCTGCCTTGTAAAGCAGGCAGTTAGTCACTAAATTCTGAAAAGGCTTAAATAACTACAAGTATATAATTAAGTTTACTGCAGCAGAAGACAGAAACATTTTATAGATTCGTAAGCATCCCAGCCTTTTAGAGATAAACTCTTAATAAAAAGCAACTGATTTCTCCCCATTTCCCAGGAAAGGCAGCTCTCCTCCCAACCCAAATCCATCAACTCAATCTCAGTGGCAACTCTTTGCTATACTTACACCGATACAACTGCTATGAAGTGGCATAAGGCAACATACTCCATGCATTATGCTCCTCTTTCATGCTAACTTTGCAGAAATTCCTTTCAAACACTAAACTCACTTTGTAGTTCATAACTCAAGATGGCTAAGCACTATTCTCTCTGCTCTGCACACAGTTGTGGATCATGGTGGTTAGAACAGCATAACATAATTCAGTCATGCAGGTTTGTCTAACCGCAAGTCAACACCACACTAATCTGGATGTGACACAAATGGCTCTGTAATACTGCTGCTGTTATAATTTGCCTCCTTGCTGTACACCAAAGACAATACAGAAATAAATTGTTCACAGTGGCTATTTTTCCCTCTCCAGATCTTACTCTTATCCACTATGATTTATGTTTCAGAACAATTATAAAACAAACAAAGCCTGGGAGAGTGGCTATGGAAACCTACAAGTTTAAGTCACATGAATAAAATTTGTAACATACAACATAAATAAGGCATGGATGTGGTCTTTGTCTTCACACTGAACTCTAGCAAAGAGGAATCCAAAGCCTTAGTTATATTTATGCAGAGAGAGGAAAGAAAGTTGAGAGTCAGCAAGAGAAAGCTAATCTCCAGCTCCTAAGGACTGTAGGTACAGTAATGATACACACTAGCATACACTCCAGACAGAAATGGAGTGAAATTCTCTCCAATCCACTTTTGCCAGACAGTAAATGCTAACCACTTTCTAGCTGACATCCACTCAGATCCTTGGGACTGACAAAAAACAACTGTGATACTTGCATGAGATATTAAAAAAGCTTATTTAATTCTACAGACTCAAACATTCAATTCCCAAATTGTCATCCTCTGAATCCCAATTATGAGTTCATTTTCAAAAGAAAAATCACATTTCCTTGGTGCCTTCTACAAAGATGTTTTTCTAACACTGAGGTGTTCCCTCAGACAGCCTATCATGCAAGTTCTGATGTACCTCGATTGTGGTGCACCAGAGTGCCCTTACTGCTTGGCAACAAACTGTCTCACGTTCAGTATGTGCACCCTCTTCCCCTTCCAGCTGTGGCACCTTCACAAAATGAGCCACAGAGCTTGATGACGACATGTATGAAAGTTCAAAGAGCCAGTTATGCTGCTGGAACACACAGAACAGTCCTGGCTCTCTTCAAGTCATGCAGTCCACAGGAGTTGCAGCAGTGCAGCTGAAAGGACAGCAAGTAGTGCATGACTGCAGTTCTGACTCAGAGGGCCATATGCTTCTCTGGGGCTTGTTTGTGTGCTAAATAGAGAAAGAGAATACTGGACAGTGCACTAACTAGGAATATCACATCAAACCAACGATGATAGAAGTTGAACTGGAGCTCTCCCAGGACTTCTGTAATGATGATACGATACTCCGGGGGCATGCTCATCCGGATCAGCAGCACTGACGACACAAAGTACATACCCTGTAAATTAACACAGTTAGTTAACACAGGGAAAGCAGTTGTACTTTCCCAACAGGCTACGTGGCTAACACATAGACTTTTGTGGCACACAAAGACATTATGATGTGCCTATGTACACAAGCACAAATATATATGCATGCATGAACGTATACAAGTAACCCATGGTTCTACTTACCATTATCTGTGCTAAAAGCAGAACAATAACATTGGAGGACTTGCTGCTGGAAATGGCATAGAAGAACTAGAAAAAAAAAACAAACTGGAAATAAGCATCAGATAAATCTCACATCCCTTAGGACAGCATGAAAGGTACATACCATTCAATATCTTTTCATTAGAAAAATAAACATACGTTCTAGAAGGCTACCTGTATCCTATTTTCATAAACCTGCAGTCTCAATCTTAAACATGAGTGGTACCATTGGTATAAGTCACAAAACAATATATAGAGAAGTTTAAGCTTAAGTACCAAAGGCCAGATCAAGACAATGAGTCACATCTCTTGAGGTAGTGCCTTTCCAGTCCGACCAGCAGCTCAAAGTAATCCAAATGCTTTTAATTGCCATTTCATCAACCTTACTGATAAGCCTTGGCTACAGCAGCATTTTGAACCCTTGCTTACATTTAACATCTTATTTAACATTTACATCTCTTCCTGACAGTAATAACTGACACTGAGTGGGGAAATTTCCTGCAAAAGATATTTTTTTCTACCTTCCTCCCTCTGCAAGTATTTATATTCAGACACTTAAATATAAATGTATATTGAAAGTTTATATTGTATTTGTCCCATCTACAGGTAAAGATGTGATAATGGATTTTTGGGTCTAAAACCATTTGAGTCCTGGTTCTTACCTTTGTAAGTGTGATTAACAACCCTCTAATAGAGGTAACAATAATTATTCCAACAAGAATAAAGGAAATGTGCTGAGACCAGAATTTTACCTGTATTAAAGAGAAGAATACAGTTAAAACTTTACAGCTAACCACATTTCCACCACATTGTACACCTGCCAAGTGTTCGGGGTCATTGTATTTCCTAATGTTCAGATATCCATTGTAGACAGGTTTATATAACAGATATTTTCACAAATGTATTAGCAACTATTTACTCCAAATACACACAAAAAACAGATTTAGCTTACACCAATCACAAAGAATCCCATTTTCACAGGGATATATTTAAAAAGTGCAAGTGGCAGCACACCTGTTTGCATAAGCCATCAAAATTACTCTGTAGCTGAATGTATTTACCTATACAAGTTCTTTAAAGTGATACCATTTCCCCAAAATAAAAAAAGCAAATCACTCCTCTCTGGCAAGACCACATCACCATCTCAGCATAAAATCAGTGCAAAAGCAACATTCCTGGAGAATTTCCCTTCCTCCTCAATAAGTCAAAAGCCAAAGACACATTCTCAGGTCTATCACCTTCTCCCTATCAGCAGTATGATTTTATTTAGGTAAGATATGAATGGCTGAAAAGGCTGTAAGAATTAAAAAAGGCTCACATCAAACTGGATTCCCAGGTAATTTACAGTGATCTCAATTCCTCTTGTGACCGGATCAGTCTTCCCCACACGGTCAAATACAATATTGATGGTTGCCTGTGAGAAAGAGATGGATTTACCTTCAAACAAAATGAGAAAGGTATTTCTCTCTGTCCCACGTGAGACACATTCATGACTTAGGCTGTATCACTAAGGAAAGGGGCAGAGGGTGGTCCTATTGTTTAAGAATCTGCAAAATGCATACTTGTAAGAATTACTTGCCTAATGCAAAAGTATCTGTACAAAAAGACAGATCCAGAGCTTTATTTCAGCCAAGGGTCAGTTTCTTTCAGAATTTCCAGAAGCCCACTTCTAAGGAAACTAGAGCATTACTTAATGAACTGCACATATATCATAAATCTAGGTACTGTATGACATTAGCTACATCCACATAAAATGCAACAAAACTTTTACATACCATGAATATTTTCCAGACACAATAGATGGAGAAAAAATAACCCAAAAAGTTGAAATATTTTCCCTGGAAGGTTTTGGAATACTCTATTCTCTCCTGGAAATACAAAAGGAAGGAAAGGGAATAGAACACAAAAAAACACATCACTTGGACAGTCACCCACAACATAAAATTCTAATGGAGCACCAATAGTAGCAAAAAGAGCCCTACACTCTACACCTTTTAATTCAAATGTTTCTGAACTCATAAGTGTTAATTCAGAAGCTTCTGAATGGCTACAGGGACATGGGGCAGACTCCAGGATGTATACGAACTGGAAGAAAACTGTCATCTAGAGCCAAAGCTAAAGAAACAGATCCTCACCCCACTGCATTACAACATTTCAACATTTACCTATTGAACAGATTTCAATTTTTGTAGCGTACGTTCTCTTTCAAACTACTGTGGCCTCCTAACACCCATCTGGGCAGTTATTTGCTGTGTACCTTTGTTGCGTGCAAGTCAGCAGTTTCCAGAAAAAGCTGCCGACTCAATTCTTCTAGGGCATCCACTTCTTGCTGGATAAGGGACAGATCTGGCAAACCAGCATAGTCAAGGCTAGAACACATCATAAACTCTTAAAACAGAACATTCCACACCTTCAGACCAAGGGCCACACCTAATGGTTTGATCATTTTGCTCCAAATCAGCTTTTTGATTGAGTCTTCATGTTCCTTGTTAATACAGCACCCACAGAAATCTCAAGGATGTACATAGCGCACACTACTCCTGTTTCAGCAGGCAGGCAGTACACAGTATTTAGGCAGTCAGGCAATAAACTTTCTCTCCCTGGGAACACATCACAGAGTAGAACCAGAGCTCTCAAAGACTGCTGCTCAGTGTCCCTTGCCACTGAAGTGCATCTCACAATATGTTACGCTCACATCATCTTCATACACAAAACTGCTGAGTAGCTGCCCCAAGTGATTAGTGGTTCCTATGAAGAGTCTTGTCAGATAGCCAAATTCTGATTTTAACAGCTAGTGGGAAAGAAGAGGAAGAAGAATCCTCAGTCTTAAATATGCAAACTGCACACTTCAAGTAGCCTGACAGAAATCACTAGTAAGTAACTAAGTTAAAGAAATACAGACTCTTTTTGTCTATTCCCAACAGATTTCTTCTATCCCTTCCCCCTGGGTAGAGCAACTTCCGTTCACCTGTTCTTACCCAGCATAGGATACAGCAGAACAGAAAGCTGACTGTCATGTCAGTGATGTGACAGAGCAGGCAGCTGCAATGTGACACCACAAAGATGATCAGAGAGCTGGAGCACCTCTCCTAGAAAGACAGGCTGAGAAAGTTGGAGTTGTTCAGCACAGAGGACAGAAAGCTCCAAGGAGACCTTATAGCAGCCTTTCAGTACTTGAAGGGGGCTGCAAGAATGCTGGAGAGGACTTCTGACAAGGGCATGAAGAGATAGAACAAGGGGTAATGGCTTCAAGAGGAGAAAGAGGAGAGGTTCAGACTGGGTATTAGGATGGAATTCTCTGCTGTGACAGTGGTGAGGCACTGGAACAGATTGCCCAGAGAAGCTGTGGATGCCTCATCCCTGAAAGTGTTGGATGGGGCTTTGAGCAACTTGGTCTTGTGGAAAGTGTTCCTTCCACTAGCGGGGTTGAAACTGGATAATCTTTAAGGTCTCTTCCAATCCAGGCCATTTCATGATTCTCTAAGTAAGCACATCTGTCCTCTGATCTGCTGTACACGTCAGTCCTGGTGACGCACAGCACACTTACAGAGGAGGGCAGAAACATACAACTTCTGCTTGTGCCACAATAAAACTGTGTCCAATCCCTGGGCGAAAGGTCAGACAGCCCAGTGCTACAGAGCAAACCTTCCAGGAGACAGCAGGCTTGAAATCTGTTGAAACACCAATGCTTTGTAACTGTCCCAACTAACATTGTACCTTTCAAAACAAAGAGAGGTGGATTCAACTCCCAAGGCAGGTGCCAGCATGCAGATGAAGGATACTTTCACTGCCTGGAACAGATGTTGTAACACTTTTTATCATTCCCCAGAAACCAGTGGGTTTGTTGTGCACTTCTCCTCTCTGGAACATTGTCCTGTGAGCCATTGCTATCCTGAAAGAACAGAAAACACAAGTCCTTAGGAATAAAATATTTTTATGAAAAATCAAAACAAGAAAAAAAATCCACCCGTTTCTTAAAAGAGTGTTAAACTAAATTCATTGCAAACAGATGCCCCCTTCTTTTTCCCCGTAAGCACCAATCTTGCCACATAAAATAATCCTGATTAGATCTGGAGTTGAGCCCAGATCTAATCAAGTGAGATTCAATGAGACACTTCCCAAGTCTTCCATTTAGGATCCTGTTTCAATCCTTAAAGGGATTTAAAACCAGTTAAAAATCAGAATTCAAATGGATTTCTCAGTCATTTGATTAGTTGCTCTGCTTTCCTCTAACACGACTGTTATCTCAAGTTCAGGAATTGGAAGACCTCTCATGTTCCTCTCTCCCTTTGGACACCTCTCCTTTATCATACACATCCACCTTCTCCACAGAACTGTGAGCACTGGATGGTATGCTCAGCACTCCCTGATATGTTGACACTCACTACTGGGCTGCATGATAAGCTGCTATGAAGCAGAAACACACAAATCCATTATTGGACTGAACTTAAGGCAATATGAATGTGACTCCCAGAGCTAATTCCAACACTCCAGCAGCAGCTGCATGTCGTCCCTCACACTCCCATGTGCACCACAGCATAATCCCCAAGAGCAGTGTCGGCTTCTGGTTTTGTTCCCTCACATTTCTTCCCGTTGAAATTTATGAGCAAGTTATCCACTCCTAAGCTGAAAACTATTCAAAGGATTATCAAGGTGATCTGCGATTCAACGGTGTTTAGGCCCTTCCAGTGTTGCTGTATTTGGTGCTGAGCCCTCTTCAAGGTTGTTGATAAGCAGTATATTAAAAAAACATTTAGAAAAAATCACTTTGTCATCCTCTTTCACATCCAGCAGAAGAAACAGCCTTGGGGTACCCTACTTAACACACATAAAAGCACATATGGCCACAGACTACAAATAACAGAGATCTCAGTACAGTCCAATTCATCCTGATAGCTGCCAAATGTAAGAAATGCATTTCTAATCCTTGCTTTCTTCCCAGTACCCAATTCATATGTTCCATCCCACATAATCAACAGCATTGCAGCAAAAATGCAGCAATGTCAAGGCAAAGCACAAGGCTATAAATACACAAAGACAAAGCACTGAGAGGTGACAGGGATGCCTGTACCCACCCAGCAGTCAGGAGTTCTGGAGACCTCACAGAAAGGATTCACAGGCAAACCCCACACCCTTTCCTTGTGTAGATATGTGATACATCTATGTCATATCAGCTGATCAGACTCTGACATGAAGCCAAATGAAGCAATGGTGTCACAGAATCTAGGCATTTCAAACCTGAGGCTAAGTCATGTCATACCCGCAAGGATGAGTATAAAGAACCTGACAACCCTAGAGGTGAGTTCCCATAAGGCTTTACTTGATTCCGCTCAGGAAGGAGAGAGCAGTGATTCCTGAGCAAAAAGAATCAAGGAAAACAACTTTCAACAACTACCTCCTAGAGACTGGGAAGGCAGCATGAATAAGGGTTGGTAGAAAAGAAATGCCAAGATCAGAAGAGGTTGATGTTCTATTGCCTTATAACTCTTGTGTGCATTGGTAAGTTCTGAGCTATCAGTAGTAATGAGAAGGTGGCAGCAATGATAATTTATGGTACTGCAGAATTTACCCAACACTGTAAAATACTGCTATTCCCACTTGCCCTGCAAATGATTTACACTGCATTTGGACTGGTACATATCTAACTTTTCAAATTCTGCTTTATATGAGCAAATAGTCCAATTATGCAAATCACTGCTCCTTGTCAAAGCAAAAGGAGAACAAAATTTTCAGAACACAAGCTTCTGATATTTCTTGCACATTTCTGAGACTACATAGCTTTGGGGCTTATTTGGGGTTTGTTTAAGTTTTTTTAAATACAAATACATGAACTTCAGCATAATTCCCAAGTGATTAATACATGATATGGTCAGAAAGTTGCTATACCCAAGAAATTTCATGGCCATAGAAAGGCAAGAAAGTTACAAGCCTCAGACATCACTACTTGTACCCAACATCACTCACTGTACAAAACAAAACAGCACAGTGTCAGAAGCAGCACTACACAATATCTTTTAACTCCAAAGCCCGTATTTTAGTATGCTTCCAGTCAATTAAATCAATTAAACCTGAGTAATTGAATTCTCTCACTACTTACCATCTCCCACATGGCCACAAATACAGAGTTAACAGTTGTTCACCACTTAACATTTTCCAAGAGAAGGAAGGTTATGCTTTAACTACAGTTTCATCTGCTAATACCACTTAGCAAATAAACATGCTGGTGATAAATTCAGCAAGGTTAGACTACCCAGGAGTTCCCTTGCGTATCCCAAAAGGTTCCATTAAAACAACAGGGCACCAAAAGTAAAGTTTGGGAGGACTGCTGTGAGAATTCAGTGTCAGACAGTCAAACCTTTGAATAGACTATGGCAATTGTATTTATTCTGCAGGATTAGTAAGGCGTGCAATATATAATCTGTAATGGCAGAAAAGCCTTTTCAGTGTAAATGAAATGGCACGGCTTCCAAAATGGTTTTTTAGCTTGGGTACCCGGAATAAGCCAAACCGGCACAAGCAGAGTTCTGATGGCACACTTGTGTACTACACTATAATTGCATTAGCAATATTTTGCAATTCTGCAAAACTTGACTATTGTAAACCTTGCCATTTGCAACAATATAGCTGTGTCCAAACCAGCTCACTGCCCTGCTTCAGCTCTGACCAGGAACCACCAGATTCACACGACAGGAGAGCATTCTATATGTATGAAGCCCTTCTGTCCTGAAACCACCAGTAAGAACCAGCTGCAGTGGTCTCAGGGTCACTGACTGAAGCAGAAAGAAAGCTGCCCACCCTACAGACTAGCTATGTTGCCCCCAGAAAGTTGCAAATTGTCTTGGAAGACAAATATGTGCCACTGAACTGACAAAGGGCACTATTTTGTGCACATCTGGGAAAAAAACAAATTCATGTATTGGGACAGAACAAAACACCACACAGCTCAACCCAACTGAGTCACCTGTTTCACTGAACACATAGCCCTGACAGGACTTATAATTTTGGTAATTTCAAGAACCATCTTATACCATACTGACTGAAAATCCTTGAAATAAATAATTTCACACTTCTGCTGCCTTCTCACCTTTTCTTCTTGCTAACAATCATGTCCATAGTCTGAAGGAGTCGTCGCTCCAGAGCCAGAATATCTGCATCTGTGACATTCCTGCAAAATGAAGACACACGATTAGGCCTGCCATCCCATTTCAAAAGAGATGTGCATATGCCCATGAAACAAAGAAGAGAGAAGCTTGAATAAGGAGAATATCCCTCAGCAATGAAAATGGTTCTAGCATGTACACATGGCAACAGCTAGATTCAGAAAAAAAGTAACAGAGAAACCTGAAACAATGCCACAGGAGAAGCAGAATAATCTCAAAAAGCTGCACAAACATTTTACAAGGCCGCAGTTACCTGAGAAAGTAGGACATGTAAGTGTATGGACAATTGACAGCCCCAAATCCTGACAGCAAAGCCATGAGTGTCACCCCAATCACACCAACACGGCTGATGAGCTGTTCTATGGACAGGATTCCTGAAAGAGAAAAAGCATGGCATTAGTAACCTTGCTTTCTTCACTCTGCCCCACACTTAGTGCCTTCCCAGCACAAAACAGAGCTGCTTAATTAATCCAACTGCCTTCCCTCTGCAACGACCACAGGTAAGAGGGACTGTGAAAAGAAAGGGTAAGAAGTCTCCCTCAGAAACCACGTTACCATGCTTAGAAACATGGGTGGGAAATTCTGGCTATGACGAAACTTAAAACAGATATATGGAGAGGAGTAACAGTCAATATTTTGGTTCCAAATTAGTAAAACATTATGAGTGTCTTTTGCTGAGGTGGAAACACAGATCGTCCACTAGACACTACAAAGGAGACATCTTTCACAAAGCCACTTCTGCAATTTATCAGCATTAGAGTTACCAAACCAGCTGGTTCTGGCAAACTGGCCTAAAAATGTCTGAACCATAGAGAGGAATCCCTATCCTGTGAATTGTCATTAGAAGTGACCCCTCCATATCACATTCAAGCTGTGCTTGTAGGATAGTGGAGGTATGACACTATGGGAAGCTTAAGCTGCTCCTGGCTGTTCAGAATTCACATGGTTCACACACACACAGTGTTAAGGTGAACATCAATAAGGTATTCCACCTTAGCACAGGTAATTCAATACGAACATCAAGCCTGTGCTGTAACTAACACCAAGTACTGAAGCTGCACTTATTCTTAAACACAGACAGCAACCTGTCTTCTCAGGATACAGTGCCATGTACTAGTAAACAGCAATCACTTTTTAGGGAGGTAGTTATAGAGCAGCTGCCACACACAGCACATTTGGAGCTTACACGATTGCAAAGCTGAGATGGCCAAGCGCCAAGCCACATTTCATGCTTCAGAGAAGTGGAATAAATGATGAAAACAAGGCAAAAAGACTTCACAAAAGGAAACGGAGACACACAGTCATGTGCAGCTGCACGGAGATTTACACGAGCTACAGAATATGCTACAATACACTGGCCTTTTGCCCCACACACTGTCAGATCACAGCAGTTAAAAGAGAGGTGCCTTCAAAATGACATGACATTCCAGTGGTTAGAGCAATGCTTCCCCACAACACTCACAGCAACCTGCTTGTGATCAGGTCAGATAAAGTGAATGTTTTATCAGCTCAGATTCTAATATGCAATTAAGCATAACCTTTTTTCTACTACAAGCTCCCAAACTCAGGTCTACTAAAGAAGCTGCAGACCAGGGGAGCCCCTGACTGACAGTGCACTTCCCAGCTGCAGGACAATGCCATCACCATCCCCACCTGTCGGAATTGGGTCACCACTATCTGATAAAACCCTACTGTGGCCCTGTCTGTACAGACAGAACAGCAGCACCACAGCAGTAAAGCAGGAAAAAAGCATGCAGAATCCTTGGCTCTAACCTTATGTCTGCACCCAGCAGGATAAGGCACTGTGCAACTGTGGTATCATCATCCCATAAAGCAGAAGTTGAAAACAGAAAACACCCCACTACCAGTTCTGCAAATCTGCAGGTGATGGGTAGTCTCCCAGAATCTTTTCCGTGACCTGAAGAGGATTACCTAAACCCTGTGGCTAAGTTTCCATTGGGATTACATTCTGCCAGCTCAAGCACCTTCTGCAGCTCACAGTGGATATGTTTTTTTCTTGGCAATGGAACACAGGCAGAGGGATCTGCACTGTACACTAGCTGCTATATTTCAGAGGCAAATGACACAATTTGAAAACACAGATATACACTTTCTTGTAGAAAAATTTTAGGATCAGAGATGAAAGGGTGAGCAGACCCTACAGCAGCTGGTGCCCATTGATTTTTCTCTTACAGATTAGTGAAGTGGCTTCCTAGAGAATGGAAAGACTAAGCTGACCATTGTGTTTGCAGACAAGAGTTCACCAATTTGAGTGAAACTGACTTTATTCCACCTGTTGGGAACAACATACAATTTTCCAGTGTAGGCTTTAAGGGCCTTTAATGTAAGTTACACAGGCAGCCTGGGTGACAGTCTGATTCTACAGTGTTATAATCCTTCGGCACACTTTGTGCCTCAAGGATTCAGCAGTCAGGCACATGCTAACAAGCTCTGTTGGACCCAAACTAGCCCAAATGCACACAGCATCTTCACACTGTTATTGGTTCCTGTGCAGCTCTGGTGTTTAGGCTCCCTGAAGTGTTTTGTCAACTGGACAGCCACCCATGCTAAACTGATCTCATTTCAGTCACAAGAAAAAATAACCTGACTGGAAAAAGTCAAATGAAGGACTGGTTGATGATTCTCTTCTTAAATAAACTAGCTTTACTAGCCACAATAAAACAAATAAGCGAATAAAAATTGTGATCAACTTTTTGTGGAGATAAAAGTTTCTGTGTTCTCAAAAAGCACAGTGTCCTTTCATAGTCCAAGTTCAGTAAGGACTCACTCACTTCCCCCAGGTTTTCCTGTGGTACTAAAAGAAAACTAATGCAAATAATCCAGGTGTATGCACCCATTTCTGTCAGTCTGACAATCCTCACACTGCAGATTTTAAAGCCAAGCAGACCCTCAGTTTCAAGAACTACTTTCTACAGTCCCAGCTGTAGAGCTGGAATAATTATAGCTCCAAGATAAAAGTGATACAACAAAATCTATTTGCAGGAAGGAATCAGTAAGAAAATGAAACTCACCATGTTTTGGGCTGAGGATAGGAAACGGATCTCCCAACTTCCAGAAGAAATACATGAATGTTAACCACAGAACACACGCAAAAAGGAGTTTCTGTCTGTGCACTAATGGAGAGGAAAAAAACAGCATTATGTAAAAAGAGGTTTTTCCTTTAGGGCTTGTTATAGGTTGCAAAATTGTTACATTGGTCTAAAGGCTACTTTGAGCATAAGTGGACAAAACAGGTGTGAACTGCCAGAGCTACCGCTCACAGTGTGCATCCCTTCACTTCCCACAGATCCAGCTGGTTGAGAGACCACCCTTTGGAAGAGCTCCTGCAGCAACACACTTTGGCTTTTCCCCATGTATGAAGAGGGCTCCACTATCAACAAAAGATCACTTTGCTGCGTGTTTCTGACACTGTGTGGCCCTGAACATGAAACTGAAATATTCCACCTCTGTGGCGAAACCACACATTTAATACCAACCTACATGCCTAGGCTTAACACAAAAGAGGGGTGAATATCAATAGCTCAAGGCTTAAGTATCTATTAGTGCATGGAAGATGCCTCATCCAGACAGTAGAAGCAAAGAAAAGTAATTTATTGAGCTTTTCTGCCCCAAGAGTGATTTACTGAGCTTCTGGGCCTCATTTCTTTCACGCCCTAGCACAACAACACAGCCAGAGTTTGGCTGCAAGCTTGAAATAGCAAAGGAACAAATCCCAGTAATACTGTTCTAAAGTGCACAACTTTGTTGAAACTCATGAAGAAAAGCAACATTTGTTGGGGTCATGTAAAGCACTTCCTGACTGATGAAGGAACAGTTCATTCAAAAGCATAAAGGTCCAAAGAGAAGTTATCCAGCCAGAAGAAAGCTAGTGGAAGGAGGGAGCTATGAGGATAGTGATCAATATATCTCTCTGTCCCAGAAAAGCTATTTCCTATTTGTATCCATAGTCCCAAGCTCCCAGCTCCTCTGCCACACATTGAATACTCACACAGTCTGATATTGCTCACGACAAAGTAGCCAATGTAGAAGGGCACCATGAAGACCAGGATGAGCAGAATGACACAGAGGTTCAGCTTCCAGTAAAAATATCGAGAGCTGAAATAAAGCCAAAATACTGATTAACATGATATCATAATACAACACATTTCTCTAAGAAAATCTCACGTCAAAGCAATCCTTTCAACTACATCAAGCATTGAATAATATTGGCTTAGCATATAGAATATTCTGGATTTTTTTGGTTTTTTTAGGGTTGGGGAAGGAGGATTGTTTGTTTTGGTTTTTTGTTTGGTTTTATTTTTAAATACGGAGCTCAAGGATGTGTATTTCAAAATTATCAACTATCCAGAAAAGCACACTGGGCTATTTTATCAAATACTGTATTTTCTATGGTGACTAATGCTGGTTCCAGCATGATTCATGTGATTGACTGCTCATCTAGCTGAACAGTGAATCAAAACTAAGTATAAGCAGTAATTCATTTCCTAATGAATGGCTGAGTCAAAAAAGGGATAAATATTGAAACCATAAAAATATTTAATGTTGATAATTTAACATGTTTCACTTCACAGTAAGTTGCCTTATCTGCAAGACTTTGCACATCAAGATTTTTAAAAGCTATTGATAAAAATGATCAATACTCTTCTGACCAAATGAGATTGGTCAAATGCAGATGAAATTCATTTTGGCTGAACTGACCTTTCACTTTGCTCGAACAGAAGAATACATGTCCTATTCCCAATATTAATTCATGTCCTCTGTGCCTCAGGGAAGAAGAAATTATAAGGATCCTTGTCACTTTTTCCTAACTAATACAGAGGCAGACATTTTCATCTATGCTGATGTCTAGCCCTTTACTGAAGCTTGTAAAACATTCTCCTCACAGATCTCTCTGGCTACAAGCTCTACATATTAATAACATACAGTCGGAACTGACATTACCTTTTATCAGCTCTGTATTTCTTGCCTTTCAACTCCTTTGGCTGCTCTCTTATACTAGGATGATGAGATAGAGCAGTAACATGTAGAGACTAAGTTAGTTTTCTACTTATTCTATATCCTCTTTCCTACTGACTTCCAAAGAAGACATTTTTTTAACATCCTTTTTATGTAGAAGTCCTCACCCCATGATCCAGGGAGGATGCACCTTTGAATCACAAATCCTGTATTGTTACAGACCTTGCTTTCAGTCCACAATCAGCTTCACATCTTATTCACTGCTCTGATCACCACAAAAAAACTAGTGCTTAAAGTTTCTATAGTCCTTAACATCTGAAAAGTGCTCTTCAGCATGACCTAGCTTTACAATACTTCCATAAAAGAAATTGCTCCTTTCAACTTCACAAATGGAGGAAGTCAAAGACTAAAGCCTTGCACTAAGGATCTAGACCACACTAATAGTGATTGCATGAAAAATTGGAAACTTATGGCTTCTAGTCTCATGTTCTGTCAAATAAACAAATGTTGCTGCAGAAGCATCTTCATTGAGTTGTTGACAATTTTCTCACATGATTTCCCCAATCCAAGACTAATCCATTAATTTAGAAGTTAGACAGAAGATGGTGTAGAATGCAAGGTAGGGTAGTCCCCAAGGGGCCGCCCAGACTCACCTGCTGTTCAGCACTCCCAAAATCTCAAAGATGATGAGCTCAAACATAGTACAAGAGAAGGCAAAAGTCACAGAAAAGATCACCTGGACCACATACTGTCGCACCTGCAATGCAGAAAACAATCCAGAGACATCAGGCAATCACATTTCTGGACTGGCATCCTGATACCCCTCAGGTAGCAAACACAAATCACAAGACATAATGGCCCACAACCAGGTCTCTTGCTTCAAGGGACCCTCCCTTTATCTGATTAGGTAGAAATCAAAAGCCTGTTGGAAACCAGAGGGAAAACTCATAAGCTAACAGAGTTCTTAGATATCAACCTTAGATTTCAAAAAAAAATCCCCATCAGACAAACTGCTGGGGTCTGAATTTGACTCACACTTGAGCCATCTCTGACCTTGACTACACTCTCATACTCATCTAGGAATAAGAGAATGTGGCATTTTTATCCCATCCAACCCTCACAACTAATTCAGCCCCAATGGACACTTCTCACTGAGTTTAAAGCTAACCACTGAATTTCATTTTCTCTCAAAACTTTTAGTTATGTAAGGTAGGCCTACTCAAGTGAAAAGCACAAGAGTCTCCTACTACCCCTGCATCTCCTTCATATTTCTTTTTATTTCACAGTAGTCAATATGGAAACTTTCATCAGCCCCAGAAGAACCCATTTCCCCAGATATCTAGGATTCTTCAACAGAAGCACAAGAGGAAATTAAAAAGAAAATAACTGCAGACACAATTCGAAATAAGATAAAAGCAATTAAAGAGAGGAATAAGGCTAAATACAATTTTTAAAATACTTCTATAATTGAGAGTAATTTTTAAGATATAGACTTGTAATGAAAGGTTCTTTCTCACCTCATAGTCCTTGAAAAGCTTACGCATGAAGAACAGCCACCCAAATCCAAAGAACAGCACCTGCAGAAGAGATGAAGCACTTACATCTGCATCCAGCAACTTGCAGAACACAAACCAAAACAAAGGGAAGGAAAACAGCTGGGCCAAAGTACCAAAGCACAAAAGACTAAAACTTGCTGTGGTACCATGGACAAAAGGTATTTTACATATCCAAGTGTAGCAAATACGGAAAAGCCAGTCAAGAAAACCCAGTTCTGTAATCCTAAATTCTCAGAATTCCTCCATTCCTGGTCTGCTGGAATCCCTTGCACTTCTGATTCTTGTTTCACTCTTGCAATCTAGGTATTTTACAGGAAACACAATAATGGAGGCAAACACTTGAATGTCCACCACATACACATCTTTCAGAGATGAGTAAATTTTATAAAAATACGTGCTGTTTCTTTAAGACTAGATGTGCATTTGATTCTTCTGGAGAGCTCCTTGCAGTAAAGCTGGTTACACTGACACAACATGAGTGAAAGGTATTACAGACATCCCTAAGGTAGGGAAAAGGCAGCGCTGAATGCCTCAAACTACAACCTGGTGTTGCAGAAAGCCACATGGACAAGGTAGGTAAAGCAGGAAAAACCAATAAGACTTTGCATTTCAGTGGCACTTTACAAAATTTAAGTTTCAACACATGCCTGAAGGTATTTTGCAGATGACTTAAATGAAATAAATGAAAAAAAAAAAAAAAAATTGAGCAAGGTGGCCAAAACTGCAATTACCCAGCTTCAGGGAGTAAGAGGGGACTCTGTTGTCAAGCCTCCCGTGGATAGCCCCCTCTATTCCTATTAATACTAGATGTAAGCGTAATGATTTAAAAGAACCCAAGCAAAAAGCGAATTCAGAAGATATTCAGTATCTTTTTACAGAAGTAGCTTTGACCAAGGCAAAGAGCAGTATATATCAGACATCATGAAATGAAGTCAGTGTATCTTCTCAGAGCACATGGAAAAGGCCCAGAGCATTCTGGGTCACGGTGGAGATGGGAAACTTTCAAACATAAAACCAAAGAAAGCCCTGTGGATTATTTCCCTGCCCATCAGGAGTAACTGCAGTGGCAACGCCAACAGATTAACACGATTTACAGACAAGGAATACCTGGAATGCTGGGCAAGGAAGATCAAACAGTTGCCTTAAAAGAACTGAAATAGGAATGAGGTCTAGTGATTGGCAACAGTTGGCAAAACTTGTTTGAGGAGGACTTCAGACTTTAAAGTAGCTGTTAGCAAAAAGGAAGGATATTCCATCAGCCTCCTATCTACAGGTCATAAGTTAAAGAAATATGATAAGCAAATGAGATTTACATAAAGTAATTCCACATTTAACAGTAGGAAGGAAGAAAAAAAGTAGAGACAAACTCTTTAAAAAGGAGTAAGTAAAAGAAAACAATGAGGAGACAAGTACAATACTAACAGAGAAAATTACACATGAAGATTAGATTTCCCTTGCATTGGGAACTGTACAGAAGCACAGAAAGACATTATTGTAACTGTTCACAATCTAAGACACTGCAGGTGAAAGTGACATGTAAAGTCAGCAAAATCTTGAGCATTTAACAATTACATGCAGTGATTTAAACACCTAACTTCATACTGCTGAAGACGAAAAGATGAAAAGCTGCCATCAGAAATTAAAGAAAAGCTATTATAATAAGTTAGATCTCAGAATTCAAAGCAAAAAAAGGGGACAGTTTTTGTTCTGGGCGAGTTGTTAACCATATCAAAGCTACATTCAGGTCACAGAGAGTGAAAAAGCATGCTTTGAGTAAAAATCAAAGCATTATCAAGTAGGAAGACACTGTACTTCTAAGAAACGGGCAAAGGCTGTCCTTAAAACTGTCAGGTATTAGGGTTGTGTATTAAAGCCTATAAAAGACAACCCACTGCTGCTGAGAGGGGAAAAGTTCTCTTTGCTCAGCTCATCCCTCCTCCCTACAGTATAAACATTTCACACCAGCTCAGAAGCTTATCAGATCCCTCTGTGATCCACTTAAACTCATTTCACCAGACACTGGTGAGAACACAAAGAGAGTATGACTGTGGAGCAAAGTGGAAGCAGAACCTTTCCCCTTTGGCAGAAACTGAGAGCTGGACCACCTCAACTGTCAAAGAGACAGGAAAAAAAAGCATTTAGATGCTCATTTGGAAGAGCAGGGTAGCAAGCAGGAGTGGAAGGTAGAAGAAAATACAATTACAAAATCCTAGCAAAGGAGGCTAATGAAGAAGGTATTTTGTCACACAAAACAACAGGACAGTTTCAAGTATGGCGAGACCACAACCCACTTCATAATGATAAAGGCAGAAAAAGATAAATACATGAAAAGGTTTAAAGGGCTCCTATGTGAGCTCAGCTGGGAAGATGGCAGCAGACAGAAAATACTGAAGGAAGCGCTGAATCCACAGATGGATCAGTGGAGAAGGAGACACTCAGGATAAAACAGCAGCGTCTTTTTTAATTCCTTGAAACAGAGTGAAAAATCTTACAAAGCTGTGAACAAGCAAACTGCTCAGGGGCAAACCTGGACAGAAGAACGGGATGGGATAAGATAGGCTGGGATAAGATGGGATGGAATGGGATAGGATGGGATTGGATGAGCGTTTCCATTGGAAGGGGCCTACAACCATCATCTGGTCCGACTACCTACATCCAGCCTTCTTAAAGAACACCAAAAACCAAACATTAGAGAGAACAGCAAGATGAACTCCCCTGTCCGACCCAACCCGCAAAATTTAGACGCACAGAAGCGGGTGCAGGACTGCGGGAAGAGCTCCAATTCCTCACAGCCTTACTGACTGAGCCTTTCCATGCAGCCAGGCCCCGACTCGGCCGCCGCGGGAGCAGCCCCGGGATGGGGCAGGGGCTCAGGTGTCCATGTCGCGACAGCCGCGACAGCCCCCAACAGGAGGGCCGGGAACTGCGCATGCGCGCCCCCAGCGCCGCCCTCACGGCCCCGCAAGGGCGGCGGGGCAGGCGGGACCCTGGGCTGGGCCGGGCCGGGCCCCTCGGGTCCCCTCGGCGCTGTGGCGGCCGGGGGTGAGCGAGGGGGAGGTGTGCGGGTGTGTGTGTGTGTGTACGTGTTGTTACCTGCGAGGTGAACATGATGCTGGAGTCGATGAGGAAGCTCATGGCGGCGCGCGCCCCGCTTCCGGGTACCCCTCCCACCTCAGCCCCAGCGCGCGCGGCGCGCAGGCGCACCGGAGCGCTCACGGGGAGGGGGCGGGGCCTGGGAGGGAAACCACGCCCCTTGTGGGGAAACCACGCCCAGTGGCGGGAGCGGGATGGGGGCGGGGGCGGGGGCCGGGGCCG